>JAJEJO010005060.1:117032-168557 GCA_020662805.1 Glaucomys volans | reverse complement strand
TTTTTTTTTTTTTTTTTTTTTTTTTTTTTTTTTTTTTTTTTTGATTCCCGTGCTGGGGATTGAACTCAGAGGACACTTCACCACTGAGCAATATACCCAGACATTTTTTAAGTTTTTATTTATTTTGAGGTAGAGTCTCATGAAGTTGCTGAGGCTGACTTTGAACTTGTGATCAAAGGCTTCAGTTGCTGGAATTACAGGCATGTGTCACCATGCCCAGGATCCATCGCCAGATCTTGAGGAGGTGGGAGAAGCAAGGTGAGAAGCGGCAGAAGATCAAGAAGATCTATCTGTGCAGGATGTAGAGCCCCACACCTGGGTCTCCCTCTCCCCTCTGCCTGCCACCCATGTCCAAGTGACAGGGTGGATAGGAGCAATGGGCACTCAGGCACTACAAGCCTATTTTAGTCAGCTTTTCACCAAAAGACCTGACAAGAACAATTTTAGAGGAGGAAATTTTATTTGGGGATCACAGTTTCAGAGGTCTCAGTCCATAGCTCTGGGCCCAAGATGAGGCAGAACATCTTGGCAGAAGGGCATGACAGAAGAAAGCAGCTCAGAACATGGCAACAGGGAAGCAGGGAGAGCTCTCACTTGCCAGGGACAACATATAAATCCCAGGCCCAGGCACAGGCCCAGTGACATAAACCCCCAGGCACTCCTTCAGTCACATTCTACCTGCCTACAGTTACCACCAGTTAATCCCTATCAGAGGATTAATCCACTGATTAGGTTAAGGCTCTCGAACCCAATCATTTCACATCTAAATTTCCTTGCATTGTTTCACACATGAGCTTTTGGGGGACACCTCATATCTGAACCATAACACAGCCCCATCACTCTTCTCCTGGTCCCACCTGTCCCAACCTTCAGTGCTTAATCATTACAAAGCTCTGCCATGCTTTGCCCAGCTGTGCCTCCTTTTCTAGCTCCAGTGATAAGGAGGTTGGGATTGTGCAGAGCTGGTGCAGTGTCAGGGGCTGCTGGTCCAGGAAGCATCTAGGCCAAGACCACAGTTGCTTCCACCTCTGGCTATAGCATCCCCTGCACTGGATTCCTACAAGGCCCCTTTTCTCTTATCCCAAGGGCGCAAAGAACCAAGAGCCTTTCTTTGAGGACAATCTGCTCACTCTCCCTTGCTTTTATTTCCAACCATTTCCCAGCCTGGCCTCATAAGAAAAATGTAAGCAATGTGCAAACTGCACTTTTCTCTTGCCTGGGAGGCCCTGGCATTATCAGAGCCACAACAAACCCTGGCCTTCACTCCAGCCCACTTCTGCCTTTTCCCCAAGGCTTGAAAGTAGAGGGACACAGAGTGCTGGTGCTGTGCTATGAACCCTAGACACCAGGGCAGGCTCCACCCTAGTCACTGCAGGGAAGCCTGGGATGATGCTGCTGTGGCAGTCTCCAGGCCCCAGGGTGCCAGAGGGCAGGAAGCGGAAGAGGTTCTGGTCCAGGTTTGGAAGTGCAATTGGGCCCCAAGTTCAAAAAGAGCCGCACCCTTCCTCCTTGGCTGCATAAGCTCCTGACTTCCCTGCCTCCTGTCAGGCCTTGGGGGCAAATTGGCTGTTGTTTTTGAACAAAGACAGGGGCAGAGAGCTAAACTGGGGCCAAGACCTAGAATTTAGGAGGAAGGGTGGGAGTGAGGGAGGGAAAGAGTAGATTGCAGTCACAGGAGACATGGCCCTAGGCCCACTCAAATCCCCAAGCCTTCTTCTAGCTGGTGCATTGCCTTTTTTTTTTTTTTTTTTAAATTTTTTAAAAAATATTTTTGGTTATAGATGAACACAATACCTTTGTTTTATTTATTCATTTTTATGTGGTGCTGAGGATCAAACCCAGTGCCTCACACATGCTAGGCAAGTGCTCTACCACTGAGCCACAACCCAGGCCCCATGGGGCATTGCCTCTTACTTTCCTAGTCAGTCCAGGGGCATATCTGGCAGGGGCACCCCCCACCCCTGCTGTCAGGCCTTGGGAGCCCCTTGGTTCTTGCTTCCCATGGCTGCTGTACCTTTCTCCTGCCCTATGCACTCACTCCCTAAAGGGGCAACTGGAGAAGGATTACCTGCACTTTTATCTCCAGCCCTTCCCCCAAGTAATCCAGCTCAGACCCCAGCTCATCCTCATGGTGGGTGTGAGTGGGCACCCAGGATTTCCTGCCTGGGGCTCAAAACCTCTTGGCTGATCCCCAGGGCCCTGTGTAGGCCAGGGCCTCACCTGGTTACCTGCACCCCAGAGCTGTATTCAGGGTGGAGCCTTCCCTCCCTTGGGTGTGACTGCAGCTTAGTCTAGACCCTCAGGGAGGAGTCTGCTATGACACCAAAGTTCCCAAAGCATCAGCGTGGGGATGGGGATTAGCGACACTTCCGCCCCCTTGAAAGTATGGATGGGGGATTGATGACCCCAGACCCAGAGTGTTTGACAGTCCCCCCTTTTCTTTCAGGCAGGTCTAACAGTCTGTTCGTGGTGGGGAGTGGAACATGCTCCAGGGCTCCATCTCCCTACTACACTGGAAAAAAGAAAAAAGGACATTGTATCCGCAGTGTGGAAAGTCTGTGAGATGCTGCCCGGTTTAGTTTCCAGCCAATGAAACCAGGAAGAATTGTCCCAAGACTGAGAGCAAAGTCAGGAAGTAGTTAGGAAAGCTTCCATCACCCCTCACCTGCAACAGGGTGTCCTGTGGTCCTTAGAATCCAGAGCCTGCTAGAGCAGGGATCTGGAGTGGGACCTCTGTGACAAGCCCACTGAGAGCTTGGTGACCCTGCCATGGCCTCCCTGATCACAGGCAAGGGGGCAAGGACCTGACTTGTCCTGACTTAGGGCACAGGGCTCATGAGCTAATGGGGGCTTCTGCAGCATCTGGATACACGGGGTCCCTCTGCACAGGTGTGTCAGCTCCATGTCACACCTTGACCTTGGCTGCCTGGTGGCTCATCATCTGTTATTCTGAAGACTGATTATCATTATGATAGAACATATTAAAGGCTAGATGAGACAACACATGAGGGAAATGATTTGAAACTGCTTTGAAAAATGTCAAGAACTGCACGTGTACAAGTGAGTGTTCTCATAAATCAAAAAGTGCTATAGCGGTCTTTGCCAGATGGGAGGGATCTGAGATTTCACCTAATCTGACTCTTCACTTTGCAGGTGAAAAAATAAGGCATTTGCAGATGAGAAATATAAGAAGTTTCCCAGGGCCTCAAGGAGTGTTGAGGCCCGAAATGGAGCCCTGAGAAGCAGCAGTTGCTCACTGAGCATCCACTGTAGGCGCGGTGTTTTGCTTTTCCCATCAATCCATTCCACACAACAATCCTAGGAAGCAGGAGTATTAATTTTATAAATGAGGAAACTGTGGCTGAGAAAGATTTTTTGATTAAAAAAAAATTTTTTTGGCCTGGTGCTGGGCACTGAACTCAGCCAGGGTCTTGTACATGCTAAGTGTGTTCTGTATCCTTGAACTATACCTCCAGCCTTAATCCACTTTTTAAATTGAGATATAATTCATTTGCCACAAAATTCATCATTTTAAAATGTGCAATTCAGTGGATTTTAGTGTGTTCACGAAGTTATGTAACTATCACCACTAAGTCCAAAACATTTTCATCAACCCCACAGGAACCCCACTTCCACCAGCAGTCACTTCTCATTCGTCCCTCCCCCATCCCCTGGCAACCGCTAATCTACTTTCTGTCTCTGTGGATTTGCCTATTCTGGATTTTTCATATTCATGGAATCAAATAAAATGTGACCTTTATGTCTGGCTTTTAATTCACTCCAAATTTTTTATTTACATACGGTAAAATTCACTCCTTTTGATATAAAGTTCTATATTTTAACAGTGTAAACATCAATGTAACCATCAATATAATCTGGATACAGAGCACTTCCATTACCCCATCCTGTCCCCTTGCTGTCACCTGCTCCCCACCGCCACCTTCCACTCACCATCATTAATCCCTAGGTGTAATTTTATCTTTTCCAGGTATTCTTATAAATGTGTAGGTTTTCTTTTTCTTTCTTTTTTTTCTCTCTCTCTCTTTCTTTCTTTCTTTTTCCTTTTTTTGTACTGGGGATTGAACTCAGGGACACAACCACTGAGCCACATCCCCCTTTTTAAATATTTTATTTAGAGACAGGGTCTCACGGAGTTGCTTAGGACCTTGCTAAATTGCTGAAGCTGGCTTTAAACTCGTGATCCTCCTGTCTCAGCCTCCCCAGCTGTTGGGATTGCAGGTGTATGCCACAATGGTCCTGCCAATGTGTAGGTTTTTAAGCCTTCCTTCATTCACTTTTTGAGTCAGACTTCTTTCACTTAGTATAATGCACTTTCAGTTCATTCATATGGCTTTCCATAGAGCCTCCTTTTCATTACTAAGTAGTGGCTTTTAGATGGATGTGCATATGTAGTTTATTCCCTTACCCAAGGACATTTGGGGTGATTTCCATTTTGAACAGTTGTGAATAAAGTCACTATAAATATCCATATACTATTTGATGCATTTGTGTAAATGAAGTTTTCATTTATCTTGGGTAAATCCCTTTGGAATTGATGGGACATATGATAAGTGTATGTTTAATTTTACAACAAAATCACAAAATTATTTTCCAAAGTAGCCATATCATTTTTCATCCCCAGTACCAGTTGTTCTGCATTTTGGATGGTTAGTTTTCCTGTTTGTTTTTGCCATTCTGATAGATGTGCACGAAGGTTTTAAATATTACTAAAGATCATACATATAGTAAATGGCAGAACTGATATGTAATTGTAAGTTATCTGTCTCCAAAATCCATTCTCTTTCTACTGGTCCTTAAACACTTCCTTTACTCTACCTTAACTCAGAGCACAGTGCTGGGTAGCTGATAAATATATTCTTACCAGTTGGACAGCCTAGGTTATGTTGCCATAAGAACAACAAAAACATCCAACTCTCAGTGGCTTACAATAACAAAGGTTTATTTCTCATTTATTCCACATGTCCATTGTGGGTCAGATGGGGCCACTCCAAAACTCAGGCTGATGAGGCAGCCACTATCTGGAACATTACCACTTGCTGTGACAGAGGGGATGAGTGCCCTAAAGGTCTCACAAAGGAAATAAAGTGGTATCACTTCCACTTACTTCTCATTGGTCATAACTCCATCATGGTCACACTCCATCACAAGGGATGGGGAACCAGGGAGAACAATCCTATCACTGACCAGAAGGCAGAGGGGTGGAAAACTGGTGAATAGTTTAAATGTCTACCATGCACATTATATAAGTTATTGCTGATTATTTAGAAGGTGCAGGGTAATTGCATTATTCCCTAAATTTATCCTGTTTGGGATTTATTTATTTGGTACCGGGGATGGAATGCAGGGGTATCTAACCACGAGCAACACTCAAGGCCCCTGTTTTATATTTTATTTAGAGACAGGATCTTGCTGAGTTGCTTAGGGCCTCACTAAGTTGCTGAGGCTGGCTCTGAACTCGTGATCCTACTGCCTCAGACTCCCAAACTGCTGGGATTACAGGCGTGCAGCACCGTGCCTGCCTCTGTGCAGGATTTTCAACTCCCTCTTCACAGTCGCCACAGAAAACCTTGACTGGGTACAGAGGCCCAGCAACTACCCAGGCAGGCCCTCTAGCTGCCCTTTTTCTTAGATTCTGCAGAGCCCATGTGACTTGTAAATGTGGTTCCCATTAATCCAGCAATAGTCTCAAAATACAACCTTTCTGCCCCTTACTCCATTCCTTGGATTTAAGCTCTTATTCCATTCTAATTCTGATTCTGGAAGTGGGTGAAAGGCACGCTGTCAACCTCAGGGTCATGAAGCTACAGGCAGATCATGTGGGATGGAGCAGGGCGCCACAGGAAAAAGCACTTCTGCACTGTCCTTCCCAAGGCCTTGGACTAGACCTCAGAGAGTCCCTGAGTCAACAGCTGAGTAGTGCAGCAAATGCCCAGGAACCTAGGAGGCAGAAGCGTGGCTAAAGCCCGGGGTTCCCCACCCCGTCAGCTGTGTGACTGTGGGCAGGCATTCTGAGTTGTTTCTTCTGGAAAGTGAGGATGATGGCAACCTCTGCCAACATGCCATGAGGAGTAGTGGCTTGTAAATGATGCACCTGGCACATAGTAGTTGCTTAATAAATGGTAGCCATTACTATCATGACATTTGGAGCTACACAGAAGTTCTGTGCATGTTATACAGACTCAGCAGAGTGAATTCTGGAGGCCCACTTGATTTCAGTTATTCTCAGAAATAGTATTATTGCTAATTGATTAAAACTAGTGCTTTGTCTCCTAGCTATTGAAAAAATGAGTTAATTGTTATTGTTTTCATTATACATACATGGTTAATTTGCATGGATGAAATGTAAGCCTATTATGAATGCAGATGTAATAATCAAAGTCAAAATGGTGATTAAAAAGAAGAAATATAGAGAAAAATTTGCTAAGATCTACTGCCAAAAAAACTTATGCTAATTAAAAATGACTTTCAACTTTTTACAGTTTTTGTATTGGAGTTCTGGTTTTAATTCTGAAATTTGTAATTACTTTATGCATTATGGTTAATAGACTAATCAAAATAAATTAAATCTGTACACATTCACTTAAACTCTTTCAAAACAAATTTGGGAAGGATTAGGATAGAGAAGGGCTGATTAACAGATATAAAAATACAGCTAGATAGAAGGATTCTTCTAGCACAATAGAGTGACAATGTAAACAATAATTATTGTATATTTCAAAATAGCTAAAAAAGAGGATTCTGAATTTTATAAGAATACAAGGAAATGATAAATGTTTTAGGTGATGAATATGCTAATTACCCTGATTTGGAAATTGTATATCTGTGTCAAAATATTACACTCTACCCATGAATACGTGTCAATTAAATTTTTTTAATAACAAATTACAAATTTCAATGGGGTAATTGGTGGTAGAGCGCTTGCTTAGCATGCATGAAGCCTTGGGTTCAACTCCTAGCACCATAAAAAAGCGAGAATAGAAAAATAAATTTTAAAATAAAATCAATGTTTTAACTTTGAAGAGAAAAACCAGACTGGCTTTGATGGTCACAGTTAAACCCATGGTTGGGATTGAGACAAGGTTGCCCCCTATTGGGGTTTTTCAGTACTGCAGGGACTTGTAATGCGGGCAGGCTCTCAGCCTTCATCTATCCCCCAGAAAGGCAAGCCAGACACTCTTCCCTAATCCCTTTTCACAACTATGAGTGAGTCAGTGTCTCTATGGCACACAGATTAGCAGAGGGCAGTGGTCCTCAAATGTGCTAGGTTTTGGAAGCCTTTCCAGATTATTCTTATTAAAAATTTGTTTTAAATTGTACATAGACACAATACCTTTTATTTTATTCATGTTTTGTTTTGTTTTTTTTTTTGGAACCAGGGATTGAACTCAGGGACACTCGGCCACTGAGCCATATCCACAGCCCTATTTTGTATTTTATTTAGAGACAGGGTCTTACTGAGTTGCTTAGGGCCTCGCTAAATTGCTGAGGCTGGCTTTGAACTCACGATCCTCCTGACTCAGCCTCCCAAGTGCTGGGATTACAGGCGTGCTATTCATGTACTTTTATGTGGTGCCGAGGATTGAACCCAGTGCCTTGAACCCAGCAAGTACTCCACCACTGAGCTACAACCCCAGCCCCTCCAGATTACTCTCTGAGGACAGAGGCCACATCTTCTATTTCCCCCCAAAGACTCACCACAATACAGTGTTATACAGTTTAAAGAACTTTGCCCAGCACAGTGGACATGCCTATAATCCCAGCTACTCAAAAGACTGATTTAAGTTCAAGACCAGCCTGGCAACTGGGCGAGACCCTGTCTCAAAATAAACTTAATAGGGTTGGGGACATAGCTTGGTGGTAGAGCACTTGCCTAACATGTGCAAGGCGCTGGGTTTGATGCCCAGCACCACAAAAAACAGTAAGCTTCACACTCAGTATCACATGTCATAACACTATTGAGGTAGGGTAGGATAAAAATATTTTAAAAATAGGTAGAAAGGAGACAAAAGGAAAGACAAAGATTTAACTTTAATATAATTTTAATCTGAAGGTATTGTGCTAAACGAACTTTGGCATACCTTTCCTTCCCAAGTCACTTCTCTCAAAGGCCTGTCACTCCCAAAATTCTAGGAAATTTACAAATCTCCATGCACAATCTTAAAGTTACTAGAAATTCACCCGCTATGAATTGTTAATGAGCTTTTTATTACGTGAATTTTTAGAATAGATTAAGCAAAGGGGGATAAGAAACCTACAACATAGGGTACTTTCCCAGAAATCTATGATATAGAGTGCTTCCCAATATTATCTATTGATCAGATAATGGAAAAATATCCACCTAAAGATCACGAGAATTGCCAAATCACTGTAAATCATCTTGTAATCGCCAGACTGATGTCATCCCCACATACTTTCCTATGCCCACCCTCATCAAGTTTCCTTTATTTATTTTTATATTATTATTACTATTATTATTATTGGGATTGTACCCAGGGGCACTTTACCACTCAGCTACATCCCCAGTCTTTTATTTTTTATTTGAGACAGGGTTTTGCTAAGTTGCTGAGGCTGACCTTGAACCTGGAATCCTCCTGCCCCAGCCTCCTGAATATCTGGAGTTATAGGAATATGCCCACCACACCTGACACCAAATTTCCTTTAAAAGAAGAGCCTGAAAACTCCACAAGTTTTTGAGGTTGCCCACAAGGAATGGTCACTCCTTATATTCCTAAATAAATCTCTGTCCCTCAATATCTGCCACAGATAGAAATTATTTTCTATGGCATCTATCAAGAACTCATTGTCCTGAGCTGAGGTCCCCTTCTCCAGGACCTTTTTGGAACATTACCTCCCCTGGTGACAATATGAATTAAGCTGGAACACAAATTGCTATCCTCATTTTACATGGAAAATGTAAGTTTAGAGATATTAAATAATTCACCCTAAATCACACAGCCAATAAATGGGAAAGAAGTTTAGAACCTAGGCCTTCAGATACCTGGTTTGTTATAGGTATAATATAAAAATTATTATTTTTAATATCCAGGGGCTGAGGATGTAGCTCAGTGATAGGGACCTTGCCAGGCATATGGGAGGGCCTGGGTTCAATCCCTAACACAGGAAAAAAAAATCCTATTTGCTATGTGCCAGGTCAGTGATTCTCAACTCTGCACATTAAAATCTCCTAGGATACTTAAAAATGTAACTTCCTGCCTGGATCCAGCCCCAGCCAATTAGGTCAGAATAGATGGGTGGGGTTCCTATACCAGCGAAGGTGCTTGAGCTGTGTTTTCAACCCCACCCCTCCACCAGTGATTCTGATGTTTTAACAAGCACCTTTTAAAATAAACCCCATCACAATCCTGGCGGCTAGGTATTGTGATCCATGAGTTACAGCTGAGGAAATCAAGGCACAGAAAGGATAAATGGTCCCTACCATGATTTTCAAACTGTTCACCAAGGTGCTCCAGGTGTCCACAAGGAATTAAAAGGGATTCTGCAGAATACCTGAAAAATTTCAAGAAAATGCAGTTAATATTTGGCATCTGTTGGACTTGTGTAATCTACTAGTTTAGTTCAACATTTGTACAGTAGATGGCGCGACATTTCTTTCAATGACCTTCATATCTTTGCAAAACTGGATTTTTCCACATGAAAAGGAGTATGAGATAGGAAATGAGCACAATCATGTTCCATTTGATCCCCAAAGTGGAGAAGTAGTACAGTAACCAAAAGGCACAGATATCTCCTTAATAAGTCATTGTGGCTCACACCTTTGCTGTGGCAAAGTTGCTGTGGCTCACCCAGCAACTCTGGAGGCTGAGGCAGGAGGATCTCAAATTCAAGGCAACTTAGGGAGGTCTTCAGTAATTGACTGAGACCCTGTCTCAAATTAAAAAAAAAAAAAAGGCTGGGGATGTAGCTCAGTGGCAAAGCGCTCTTGGGTTCAAGCCCCAGTATGAAACAAATAGATAAGGCACTGTAGTAAGTTAAGAATAAAATTAAATTTTTTCCTTTTGAATTATGTGCATTTTTTTCAAACAGCTAAGTTATTTGGACCTAATTACTTAATAAAATTAAGTTTACAGTATTTTTGAAAAAAAGGCATTGCCACACTAAGCGTACTTTTCAAATATCAAGGTTACACAATAAAGAGGCAGAGGTAGGGCTGGGGATATAGCTCAGCACTAGTGCATTTGCCTTGCAAGTGTGAGACCCTGGGTTTGATTTCCCAGTATTGTCACAAATAAATAAAAAATAAAAGAGTAGAGGCAGGATCTGAATTTGATCAGGCTGACCCTAAGGAAGCCTGAACTCTTAACCACCCCTCTGAACTTGGTTTGATATGTGCTTTCCTTCAGTGTCCTGTGCTGGATGCCAAACCCTAAACAAGAGGTCAACCTGGACGTGGAAATGATGGAACAAATATAAGACAGAACTTTAAGACTTTAAAACCAGGCCATTACCATGGCCAAGTTCCTGAGTTCATAAGACAAAAATCAACACTATGGGGCTGTTGTGGAGATCAAACGAGATAAAAATCAAAATATTCTTTTGGGTTTCTTCCTCCTCACTTCCATGACAGATACCTGAAGATAAGGACACACAAGTGTCCACAGAGTTGTGAAACACACACACCATCTAACCATCTTATATGCCCAATCAACTTCAAACACACTTAGAAATACAGATTGCATACATATAATTATGGCAAATTGACTCAGCACAAAATCAACTGACACCACAATGAAGCAAACACAGGAAGTTCATGAACTCACTCTCCTTTCTCCACAAATCCTCCATAGTAGCTACTGCTATGGAGAGATTCTCTGCCAGCCCTGGGGTACACTGTGTCATGCAGACTTAGTGAGTCTCACATTTGCCTACTTTTCATTACCTATTATATCACTACTCATTACCATGGGACCAAAGGGACACTCGGGACCTAAAATGTCCTCCAGTCCATCTCAGCAAACACACCCCCACCATTCACTGGTCTGAACAGTATCAGCCTTATAATAAGTTACCACCTACTCCAGGGATCATTAGCAGGAGTAAAACCCCTCTACCAGCCAAGGTGCCTAAGCTTTCACAGTTAGGTAGTATTTCTTTGGGCTTGAAAGCTTTTATAATATAGACCTTTCTCTGCAAGAGGTAATCTGGGGAGCCGGGCATGGGGATGCAAGCATGTCATCCTGGCAATTCTGGAGGCTGAGACAGGAGAGTTGCAAGTTCAAAGATTGCCTCAGCAACTTAGTGAGATCCTGTCTCAAGAAATAAAAATAAAATGGACTGGAGATGTAGCGCAGTGGGAAAGTGTCTCTGGTTTCAACCCACAGAAGTCCCAAAACAAAAAAAAAAAGAGGTAATCTGGTTCAACCTGGCAGGTGGTTGAACTCCAGGTCGACTATTAAGGAGGAAGTGAAAAAAGAGGTAGTGTCCCTAACACATTCATCCCATAAATATTTAATGAGCATCTATTTTGTCCTAGGCACAGGGGCATGGGTGTGAACAGGAGCTGATCCCTGCACTGAAGGCTCAAATCCTTCATTAATGAAGGACTAATGAAGGACCCAGGCTAGGAAACTGTCAATGCCAATCCCATGTGATGTATGCCAATACAGGAAGGAAGGCTGGGCATAATGGGAGCACACAGGAGGGACACTGAACCCAGACTCAGAGGGACAGGAAAGACGTTCTGGAAGAAGTGACATCTAGACTGAAACTTAGAGGAGGAGGAGTTAGGCCTGTGAGGAGGTTGTGAGCATTCTTTGAAAACAGGACAGCACAGGAAATGTCCAGGGAGGAAATCACGTGGTATGTGGATCCTGGATGCACTTCACATCTGCCAAGGGTTGGGGCATGATTACCCCTGCTCTTTTCAAGTCCAAGTTTAGCCAATTTTTTATTTAACAACTATTTACTGAGCTCCCTTAATGTTCAAATCCTTTGCTGTTGTATGGTGGGTGTGTGTAAGGTCACCTGCACTCCAACACAGCCTGAGTCCCACACTAATCTTCTCTGATCTTGACACATCCAGGACACACCTTCGTAACAGACTGTGATCCCAGGCTAGTGTCCTGTGTAGGTAGAAGCACTGCTTTGAATCCTGGTTGTCAAATATCCTGACTATGGACATGCTCTGGATTCCAGCAGCCCTGATGAGAAAGTCCATGCCTTGGGTGGAGTTTGTATCAGCCCTTCAGCCACCAACGGCAGTGGGTCAGAGGTGAGGCCGCAGAGCAAAGTGGTGTTATTCTCATTCTGAGTCTGAGAGGCCGGGAGACACCTATATCACTGATCTCATCAGGAATTTAAGCATAGGAAAATGTGGGAATTGACATTTGCTTTTTAGCAGAGGGTGGGTCACTAGAATTCTTTTTTTTTTTTGGCACTGGGGATTGAACCCAGGGGCACTCCACCATTGAGCCACATCCCCAGCCCTATTTTGTATTTTATTTAGAGACAAGGTCTCACTGAGTTGCTTAGGGCTTCACTACGTTGATGAGGCCGGCTTTGAACTCACAATCCTCCTGCCTCGGCCACCCAAGTGCTGGGATTACAGGCATGCACCACTGCGCCTGGCTGGGTCACTAGAATTCTGACCACATAAAAAGACATGGTGTGGAGCCGGACGCGGTGGTGCACGCCTGTAATTCCAGCACTTGGGAGGCTGAGGCAGGAGGATCGGGAGTTCAAAGCCAGTCTCAGCAATTTAGTGAGGCCCTAAACAACTCAGTGAGACCCTGTCTCTAAATAAAATACAAAACAGGACTGGGGATGTGGCTCAGTGGCCAAATGCCCCTGAGTTCAATCCCTGGTTCCAAAAAAAAAAAAAAGACATAATGTGGTTTGTTCTATTTAAACCTCTGGAGTCCCCAGATTGTGCAAGGCAGGAGGTTGGAGTAGGTGGTGTTAGGAAGCCAATCTCAACATGCTTCCTTATCTAATGTACATGTGGTGGCATAACATCAGGGCATAATGTCCCAGGCCAGTCCTTGCACATGCCCCTTCCCCACCCCAATTCTGGAATCCTGAATTACCTAATACAAAACAGCAACCTTACCACCTTTTAAAACCTTGATTAAAATCAAAATTGGTCAAGATAGAAATGCCACCGGAGACATCACTTCAGAGAAGCCTTTGGACTGGCTGCTCAGTTCTTGATCTGCTTGTGACTAGGGTAAGAGCTCTGTCCTTCCCAGCTTTTGAGGAAAGACTGTCCCCATTGCCTTCCCTGCCTCGCCCAGGTTTGCTGACCTCATGGGTACAGGCAGAGGCTGAGCTGGAGGGACCTTTCACCTCCTTCCTGCCCACTCATGTTCCTGCTGCTGCCACTCATCCCCACAGAGAGTAGGCAGGCACATGCACCAGCAGGCAGACAAACTGGCCGCTAGGCTGACTCAGAGGAACCAGGCTGCGCTCTACCGCGCTAGGGAGTTTACAATTCTGGTCAGCTTTTGGGGCTCCCAGGAATTTCCTGGGGCTCCCAGCAGCAACCACAGATTGCCAGATGTGGTCATTCTCAGGAAGGCAGAGCAGCAGCCTACCTGAGTTTTCCACACCTCGGACTACATAAACAGGAATTTATAGGCTCTGTCTCCCAAAAAGACCTGAGAAGAGGGCAGGTCTGTAATCCCAGCGGTTAAGGAGGCTAAGGCAGGAGGATTGAAAGTTTGAGTCCAGCCTCAGCAACTTAGTGGAGACCCTGTTTCAAAAGAAAACAAAAAGGGACTGGGGGTATAGCTCAGTTGTAGGGCACCCATGGATTCAATTGTCAGTACCACAAAACAAGCAAACAACAAAACAAAACAAAAAACTTGAGAAGAAGCTGCCTTCCAAGGTACCTGGGAGACTGTTGCTATCTAAGGGATGGGAAAACCAGATAGCCCCAAATCACCTACAGATAACAAGCAAGATTCTGGTTCCTAAAGTGGTCTGGCCTTTCCCTGCCTTGGTGTCTCATTTTCAAGGTAAAGAGGACAGACCCCCTTCATGCTATGGGCGGCCCAGGGCTGTTTTAGGTTGAATTAGCCCCAGGGAAGAGCCGGGCTCTGGGCCCTGGCGTCAGGGAACAGGTAGATTCATGTCCTCCCTGGTGCTAGACAGCCCTTTGGCGAGAGTGCGCAGGACCATGCCTGGACCCCAGGAGTCAGGGCGCCTGCTCTTATCTCCCTCCTTCCTGGGACATACAGCGTCAGCAAGGCATTTGCATTAAGAGTCATGCTCCTCAGCTGGGCGTGGTGGCGCACGCCTGTAATCCAAGCGACTTGGGAGGCTGAGTCAGGAGGATCGCGAGTTCAAAGCCAACCTCAGCAACTTAGCAAGACCCTAAGCAACTCAGTGAGACCCTGTCTCTAAATAAAATACAAAATAGGGCTGGGGATGTGACTCAGTGGCCGAGTGTCCCTGAGTTCAATCCCTGGTTCCAAAAAAAAAAAAAGGGCTGGGGATGTGTCTCAGTGATTAAGCTCCTCTGGGTTCCATCCCTGGCAACAGGGGGGAAGAAGTTAATGCTTTTCTGGCCGAACTTTCTCAGGTAGGCAATTACTTACTGCTTTGAATTCTCTCCAGTGAGGGCCCCCTTGCACTCTCAAGAACCCAAGGGAGCGCTGGGAATGTAGCTCAGTGGTAGAGAGTTCACCTAGCTTGTGTGAGGCACTGGGTTTGATCCTCAGCACCACATAAAATGAAGGTATTGAGTCCATCTTCGACAAAAAATATTTTAAAAAAAGAATCCGCTGGAAAAAAGCATATACAGAGTAGGCCCAACTACCAGAGAAAAGAGGAGAAGCAAGCAGAAGTTCCAGCATTCTAACCAGTGAGCCCCGATTTTGCCCATTTTTTTGGACCTTTGTTGCCAGAGGTGACTTCTTTTCTCCAAGGCCAGCTTCCTCATGCACAAAATATATAATGATTGTTATTTCACCTATTTCTTAGAATTACTGTTCACTGTAAATGAAACAAAAGATAGACTGCACTTTGATAGTGCCGGGCATTTATCAAGAGCTCAGTTTGTGGTTTTAAAATGTGCTTTTTGCAGAGGACAGTGGTGCACACCTGTAATCCCCAGCAACTTGGGAGGCTCAGGTAGGAGGATGGAAAGTTTGAGGCTATCCTGTGTAATAACGAGACCCTGTATCAAAATAAGACATAAAAAGGGCTGTGGGTATACTCAGTGACAAGATACACTGGGTTTAATCCCCAATAGGGATGGGATGGCCTTTCATGGAACAGCACTTAATTCCAAAAGGTGGGGATGTCACACAAAGAGGAAGACATGTTTGGGCAGGCAGGTTTTATATTGCCACCAAATTGCATTGAATAAACTACAGCATGCTTCTGGCCCTCCATTTCTGCTTCCTTTCTGGATAAAAGGTTCCTAATTAAAGGCAAACTGGGAACTAGGATGCAGACAGTCTTCTGAAAACTCCTCAGTATGAGAACTTTCTGGTCCCTCTCCCCCCTGATCTCCTAGAGCCACAGTCCAGGAGATAACCCAGATATCTCCTGTTCCTCCCACATAATTGATGCCTATGAATTTCTTTAAAATCATAGAACACAGATTCTTCTCTGCCTCTGTCCTTGTCCTTTTCCAAACTAGAGTCAACTTCTGGAGGCACTAAAAAATCTCAGCAGAGGCTAAAAAGATGAATAAGAGTTTACAAGATAAGGAAAGAAGAATCACTCCAAGTCTCGAGAAAAGTACATGCTAGGCGTCACATGGCGCAGTGTTCTGGGGGACATGCGGCTCTGTGTATGGGATGGAGATCCAAGCTGTGCCCACACTCAAGGGCTACACTGCCTGGGTTTGAATTCCAGCTCCATCACTTAATACCAAGTTATTTCTCTGTTCCTCAGCGGGATCACAGTGCCCACCTCCTAGGGTTGTTGGGAAGATTAAATGAATCAATCCTGGAGAGAACTTAAACAGTCCTGGTACATGGTAAGGGCTGCCAGGGTGTTAGAGATCACTCTTCCCAATTCACTTGTTAGCTCTGGGACAGCCTTTCCCCTTTTTTCACCATTGCACCCCAAGTCCACCCTGCACAGGAGGCTTTCTTTTCTTTTCTTTTTTCTTTTTCTTTTTCTTTTGGTGCTGGGGATTGAACCCAGGGGTGCTTCACCATTGAGAAAAATCCCCAGTTTGTTGTATTTTTTGTTTTTAGACGACATTGCAGCAAATTTCCCTGAATTGCTCAGGCTGGCCTCCTACTTGTTTTTTTATTTGTTGTTGTTGTTGTTTTTTTGTATTGGGGATTGAACCCAGGGGCACTCCACCACTGAGCCACATCCCCAGCCCTACTTTGTATTTTATTTAGAGACAGGGTCTCTCTGAGTTTCTTAGGGCCTCACAAAGTTGCTGAGGCTGGTTTTGAACTCACAATCCTCCTGCCTCAGCCTCCCAAGTGCTGGGATTACAGGCATGCGCCATCGCCCCTGACTTAGCCTCCTACTTGTGATCCTCCTGCCTCAGCCTTCCAATTCACCCCCATGTACTTACCTACTTTAACTTTTCTGTATCAATGATTTTATGAACTTTATTCCTCAATATGTGGACATTTGGGTTATTTCCATTCTTGAGCTATTATGAAAAGTACTGATATGAATATTGTGTACAGATTTTTGTGTAGATATGTATTTTCAATTGTCTTGAGTATACAACTAAGTGTTGAATTGATGGGTTATATGGTAAATATGTTTTTTCCCCAGTACTGGGGATTGTGGAGTTCTGTTGCACCAACATAGAGGGAAGTTTACAATAGAAAATCAAGGAGTTCTTGTGACACAATGACTCATCATGCATTCAACATTCACTCAGCAAATGTTTATTGAACACTTACTATGTGCCAGGCATCATATTCCACAGGAATTCCCCACATAGGAGAATTAGGCAGAGGGAGATTGATTGATTGATTGAAGGGTCTCCAATATCTCTCTAACTACTTGCAAAATTAAACACTGATTTCCCATATTTAAACCCCTCTGAAGGATGATATATTCTGCTTGATCAAGACTCCAAATTACCCAAAGAAGTTATAATCAGATATTTAGCAGTATAGGAATTCCACAATTCTCATCTTCTGAAGTACATGAAATCATAAAGTATGTTAGCGGGGCTGTGAACACTGGAAACAACCTGTGTGTGTGTGTGTGTGTGTGTGTGTGTGTGTGTGTGCAGTTCTGGGTCATGAACCCAGAGCCTCATGCATGCTAGGCGAGTGCTCTACCACTGAGCCACATTGAGATGTTTTTTTGTTTTCTATGGGAGTTCCATTTCAGGCAATATAGGATAATCTTCCCAATACGAAACACATAAACCCTGCCGCACATTCCTCTAAAAGCAAGGCAGAAGCCAGGCATAGTGGCACATGCCTATAATTCCAGCTACTCAGGAGGTTGAGGCAGGAGGATTGAAGGTTTGAGACCAACCTGGGCAATGTAACATGACCATGTCTCAAAATAAAACATAAAAAGGGCTGGAGATATACAGTTCAGTGGTAGAGCATGCCTGGTTTCAATCCCCAGTACTGCAAAACAGAAAAAAAAAATTAAACACAGCTGCCAAATAATCCAGCAATCCAACTCCTGGCTGTACATCCAAGACAACTGAAAATATATGTCTACACAAAAGTATGTCCCTGGGCTAGGGATGCAGCTCAGTTGGTAGAGTGTTTGCCTCGCAAGCACAAGGCCCTGAGTTCAATCCCCAGCACAGCGAAAAAAAAAAAAAAAAAATTTGTCCCTGATATTCATATCAGTAGCAGCCAAAGAGTAGAGACAGCCCAAATGTCCATCCACTGATGAATGGATAAGCAAAATGTGGTATGTCCATTCAATGGGATATTATTTGAACATGAAAATAAATGAAGTCCATATGTTAATAATTCATTCGTGCGACATTCCTAGAATATTCCTTCCTATGGAAATTAAAAATTGTAAAAAAAAAAATAAGAAGCAAGAGAGACACACAGGCATGGTGGTACATGCCTGTAATCTCAATAATGTCAAAAACTGATGCAGGAGAATTGCAAGTTTAAGGCCAGTCTGGGCAACTTAGCAAGACTCTGTCTCAAAAATAAAATCTAAACAAGGGCTGAGGATGTAGCTAAGTGGTAGGGTGCTTGCCTAGAATATGCAAGGCCCTGAGTTTGCTCCCCAGTGAACACACACACACACACACACACACACACACACACACACAGTACAGAAAAGGGATATGTGCATGAGTTTGAGATGTGACTATGTTTGTTTATCCCTGCTCCCAGGAGGCTGCAGAACTGTTAAAAGTGGTTGCCTTCAGCTAGGTTGGGGGTACAGATCAGTGGTAGAGCACTTACCTAGTATGCCCAAGGCCCTATTCATCCCCAGCACCAAAAGAAAAAAAAAAGCAGTTTCCTTTGGGAAGTACTTGCCTAGAATACAGAAATGGTTATTATTAACCTGCAATTCACAGACAATATAATTTACCCTTTTAAAGCGTATGATTGCCGGGTCATATGGTCACTCTGTTTAACCTTTTAAGGAACTGGCAAATTTTTTTCCCAAGTAATTGCATCATTTGCATCTCCAACAGCAATTTATGAAGTTTCCAATTTCTTATCATCCTGATCAACATTTGTTACCCTGTTTTTAAAATTGCCTCTGGGACTGAAGGTCTATGGGATGTGAGGTTTACTCTTGCTTTGGTTCTGCTTACATCTATTGTGATGCCATCCTTGTGCAAGGCTCACCATGTTGGAAAACAAAAGCTGCTGCTTTCTTCCTCCTTCAGAATTAGGAAATCAGCCTGTGCAGAATCAAAATATTCCCAGGGCATTTTCAGTATTCCAAAAAGTCTATATGCTCCCTCTCAATAGGGGTTCTAGACTAAGCGAAAAGTGAAATAATATTTATTTTTTAGATGGGTCTGGCTATGTTACTCAGGTTGGCCTTAAACTCCCAGGCTGAAAAGATCCTCCTGCCTCAGCCTCCTCAGTAGCTAGGGCTACAGGTGTGCACCACTGCATCTGGCTTCAGTGACTTAATTTTTTGAAACTTTATTTATTTATATGTGGTGCTGAGAATTGAACCAGTGTCTCACACATGCCAGGCAAGCACTCTGCCACTGAGCCACAACCCTAGCCCTCAGCGATTTAATTTTGACAGGAGTTATTTAAGTTTAGGTTGCTTAAGAATAGAGAAGGCCGGGCGCGGTGGTGCACGCCTGTAATCCCAGCACTTGGGGGGCTGAGGCAGGAGGATCACAAGTTCAAAGCCAGCCTCAGCAACTTAGCAAGGCTCTAAGCAACTCAGTGAGACCCAGTCTCTAAATAAAATACAAAATAGGGCTGGGGATGTGGCTCAGTGGTGGAGTGCCCCTGGGTTCAATCCCCAGTACCAAAAAGAAAAAAGAATAGAGAAGGCATTTTTCAGGTTTTATCACTACCTAGTAGTGCAAACCCAGGATATGGTAAATGCTGAACTGAGTGAGTGAACATATACTAGTACTCACTCATTAATCTGTATCTGTGATACCAGAGATTGCCTGAGAAAATTTCAGTCAAAACAGTGTTGCTGAGAGCTTGGTCCTTGTCCCTGTTGGAAGTATTACCTTTTGGCTCTGGATTGAGAGACTATATTAGCCCTAAGGGCAACTTGGTCATTTTGGCCCCTACTGCTGAGCCTTAACTGGAACTGGTTTTACTGAATTTATGGTGGGCTCTGGTCTTAATCAGCCTGCTTTCCTAGGTCTGGGATTTTCTGGGCTGTGTTGTTTGTGCCGGGTCTTGCTTAAGATGTGTTATGGGTCTTAACTTAAGAATAGACCGAGCTGGGCGTGGTGGCGCACGCCTGTAATCCAAGCGACTTGGGAGGCTGAGGCAGGAGGAGGTTCAAAGCCAGCCTCAGCAACTCAGTGAGGCCCTTAGCAACTCAGTGAGACCCTGTCTCTAAATAAAATACAAAATAGGGCTGGGGATGTGACTCAGAGGCCGAGTGTCCCTGAGTTCAATCCCTGGTTCAAAAAAAAGAATAGACCGATCGCCATGAGAAGTCCAAATTTGAGAGTCTTTATTAAGCCGTTCAGCTGACTGTCTCACACAATGCCCCCAAAATGGCTATTGGGAGAACAGCCCCGACCACAAGGATGCAGGGGTTCTCATGCCAAAAATCACATCAATCGTGTCCGTGGTGTTATACAAAATTACAAACTTACATCATGAAACCATCAGCAGAGGGGGAAGTGGATCAAAACAATCTTACTTAGGTACAGGTTAAAGAAGGTCATTTTTAAAATAGAGGGGTTTCTTTCTCTTCCTCTCTCCCTGCTCCTCCCTGATCTCCCTCCCTCCTTAATCTCTGGGGAAACAGGATTACCTTTCTTCCCCATCCTGGGCAGAGTTATCTGTCCTTGAGCACCCACCCACCACAGGAATGAAGTAATCCAGACCAAAGGGATGGTACCAGAAGATCTCAGAAATGACTATCTTCCAAATTAACAACTCCAACAGAGAACATGTGGAATGTGGCCTTTGAATCGCCTCTTTTAAAGCCCCCCTTTCCTGCTGATGGGCAGAATCACAGTCTTTGGGACAGGAGTCCCCCGTGTTTCTTCTTTGCTAGCAAAGCAATAAAACTTCTTTTTTCCTTTTTCTCAAAACTATGTCCTTGTTATTGAATTGGCATCAGGGACAAGGACCCAGTTTTCAGCAATACTGAGGCCTTATTCCTCATCTTACCTCTGGTCTGACCCCAGATGACCTCAACCCCTAGAAGCTGGAGAACCCCTGCCCTATGGTAGTTAATATCATCAGTTTCTCTAATTTACCAGATTGTTGTCTAGGATAAGTATGAAATCGCTTTGACTGTTATAGCAACAAAAAACAGATTAAAATGTTGGTGCTCCCCAGGGAGATTCTCCAGCACCATCCGAAGAGTCAACCCCACCCCAATCCCAAATCCCCTCCCTACAGCCCACCCCAATCCCTTCCCCTCCCTATAGCCACACCCTAATTCCTTCCCGCGCCCTATAAAAGTTGGCAACAACAAAATTAATGTGCCCGCACACTGCTTTTTGGTGTAAGGGAATTGACTCTGGCCAGCTAAAATAAAGGCTTCTTTTGACTGTACGTGATCGGCTTGGATGATTTTGTTTCCTTTGGGTACAACATGACGACAGACATCCTCTACCTAGACATACAAGGAATTATTATGATTCATTAATTTTCCAAGCATGTATCACATTTTGCTCTTCAGTGGAACAAGAATTAAGTTAAAATTTTGCCCTGAAAGAGTTCGTAGTCTAAGATTTTCATTGATATAAAGTGACTATCAAAGACAGTGAAAGAAGGGATACGATAATGGCCATGTGTGTTAACTGGGACTCTTGGAGTTTGGTGCTGGAAAATTCAGTCTTATTTGATCAAGTGTGGGTGTGGGGAGTTAATTAGGTCATTAGAACCTGGGGGTGGGTAGGAACTCTGGCTGTCGCCTTCATTTTTGTATCCCCAACACCCAGTACAGTCATTGGCACATAACATAAGGATAATAATAATAACAGTGGTGATAATAATAATAACAAAATATAATTAACACTTGTTGAACACCTTGTGCTAAGAACTGTGCTAAATGCTTTGCCAAACAACCTCATTTCATCTTCAAAACTATCTTATGAGGTGGCTCACATCACTCATCCTGAGAGAAAGCTGGTGAGAAAGCTGAGCCTCAAGAAAGATGAATATAGTTTGGATTCGGAATGTCCCCCAGAGGCTCATGTGTTGTGGGCTTGATCCCCAATGTGGCCATGTTCAGAGGTGGGGCATTTGGGAGGTCATTGGATCATGAGGGTTCATGGTGGATTAATCCATTGGATTCATCAGTGGATTAATTAATTGATTCATAATAGTATGGCATTATTGGGAGATGGTGAATTCTGTTTTTGGGGGGGTACCAGGAATTGAACTCAGGGACACTTAACCACTGAGCCATATCCCCAGCCCTATTTTGTATTTTATTAGAGACAGGGTTTCACTGAGTGCCTTAGTTGCTTAGTGCCTTGCTGTTGCTAAAGCTGGCTTTGACCTCAGAATCCTCCTGCCTCAGCTTCCCGAGCTGTTGAGATTACAGACAAGCACCACTGTGCCCAACTGATGGTGGATTCTTTCTTTCACTGGGGGCACATCCTTGAAGGGTATGTCTTGTGCCTGGTCCCTTCCACTCTCTCGCTCTGCTTCCTGGCCGCGATGAGGTGAGCATTTCTGCTCCACCACCCCCTTTCCACCATGACCTTCTGCTTCACCACAGGCCCATGGCAATGTAGCCAGCCAATCATGGACTGAAAACTCTGAAAACATGAGCCAAAGTAAATCTTTCCTCCTTTAAGTTGTTTTTCTTAGGTATTTTGTCACAGCAATGAAAAGCTGTGGTAACATACCTAATGCAACACAATGAGGTAACTTATCCAAGGTCACCCAGTGAGTAAGTGTGGAGTTGGGCTTTAACCCATGTCCATTTGTCCTAGAAGCCACTTCTCTTAACAGGTATGCCCTAAATGCCAACGTGAGAAGTCTGGATCTCTTAATGTCTCTTTTCTTGTGAGGACAGCAGGCTGATAGAGCTTGGTAACACTTGCCGTCATGATCCCCTAGTCAACTGCCCAAGCTCTGATTCTGCTGCCTCACATTGCATTCTGTTATCTTTTGGGTCCTCCAGTGGACTTTCTTTTTCTTTTTTTACAGTGCTAGGAATCAAACCCAGAGCCTTATGCGTGTGAGGTAAATGCTCTACCACTGAGTCACACTTCCAGCCAAGCTGGATTTTTGCAGAGGAAAGAAAACATTCACTAACCAATTAGCACAGGACCTGTAAGTTTTATTTCTCCATACGTCAATTTTATGTGTTTTACTAACATTTATTATAATGACTATATACCATATAATTTATTTTTTAATTTTGATATATAAGTCATACATAAATTTAAATGGTGGATAAGACCACAGTCTTATCATCTGAGGGTATGACAAATACTATCAAGTTTCTCGACCTGTGGGTTAAATAATTGAGGGGTAGGAGGCATGTAATTCAGTCTCCAAACTGTCTTGCCCAGGTATAGGAATCCACCTTGACTGACTGCAGCCCTCTTGGTCATAACCACCATTTTGCTCTCCCACTGCAGGAGAGCACTGGAACATGACAGTGGAACTTGGATACATGAAGGGGAACTTAGAAAATGAAAGAATTCAGCTTCAGAACTGAGCTAAGCCTTTTTCTAGTGAGCAGGAGGGTAGGAGAGGGATTGATGGATGGCCTGACAGGATGACCAGATGTCCCAAGTTGGGAAAAGTAGACAGAAAAATCAAGAAGCACACACAGATGAGCTGACGCCTGCTTTGAAAACAGGATTGTGGCTTTACTGTGAAGGGGCTGGAAGGCAAGCCCACTCTTTGGGAAGGAAATCCAACTCTTCAGGTGGACAGCAGTCCTGGGGAGAGAGTGGGGAGGGAAGATTTAACATCCTCCATCTCTCTGTCCTGCTCTGACAGGTCAAAGTGACTGGCATCAAGAGCAGAGTAAGTGGAAACCTGGGATCTGATGACAGCACAATTGCTCAATCCTGTCTGGCACATAAAAAATGCCTTTTCCTGCTGGGTGTGGTGGTGTATGCCTATAATCCCAGTGACAGGAGGTCAAGGTAGGAGGATCACAAGTTTGAGGCTAGCCTCTGCAACTTAGTGAGGCCCTAGGAAATTTAGTGAGACCATGTCTCAAAATAAAAAATAAAAGGGGCTGGGGATGTAACTCAGTGGGTAAAGCACCCTTGGGTTCAACCCCTAAGACTGCCCCCCCAAAATGTCTTTTTCTAGCTCATCCTGAGCAACTTAGAGAGACTTATTCCCACAATAAAAATTATAAGGGGGGGGGGGCTTGGGATGTAGTTCAGTAATATAGTAATTGCCTAGCAAGTGTGAGTCCCTGGGTTCGATCCTCAGAACCTTGGTCAGCTGGGTGATGTAACTCTGGGGGTTGGCCCTGCAGGACTGGTTATTGCATTTGGCTTCTGGCCCTTGATCTCCTCCAGATGTTGGAATGACTTTGACGTTATGCCTTTCCTTCCTCATAAATAAAGCCTCATCCTTCGGAAAGTGATTTTCACAATGCCCTCCCTTTGCGGAAGGTATGCTGACCTTTAAGACTGAGGAGGGTGGGGATTTGCTTCCTTTTCTGGCTTAGAAAAAGTAGGGGAGCTCAGGCAGCCCCTGCAACTGTTTCATGGATGACTCACTAATCCAACCAAAGAACCTGAACTTCCTGTAGTGATGAGGCCACATGGTCTCAGGTACACAAAACCACCAACAATCACATGCCCCTTGACTCAGAAACCTGTACCAGGAGGATGTGAAGGCCACATTTGCTGGCCC
Source organism: Glaucomys volans (assembly GCA_020662805.1). Lineage (NCBI taxonomy): Eukaryota > Metazoa > Chordata > Mammalia > Rodentia > Sciuridae > Glaucomys > Glaucomys volans. The sequence goes on along the minus strand of JAJEJO010005060.1, from coordinate 144,138 downwards.
AAAGCACTCCAGGGTGCCAGGAGTCACCAGACAATGAGAACATCAACAACTCAGAGCCATCGACAGGTGCACAGGTTCCTAGCCCACACACCACACACCTGTCCTGATGTACATACCCAGAGCCTCCTGGGCTGTACACATCCCATTACACACTGAGCCCATTATTTTGGGTACAGTCCTCATTTTGAGGAGATCCCAAAGCTGCTTGTTTTCTTTGCCATGTGAGGAGAATCTACACATCCCTCTATTCTCCTTCCTCTTGGCTTCTCTCTGTTGTTCAGAGAGAGAGGAGGCAGGGAACAATGATATTCCAGAAGCCAGAGGAAGGGAGGCTGCAAGGACACCATAAAAGCACTTAGGTATAGAATCTCATCAGCTAGAAGGAATGTTAAAGGCTTTATGGAGCTCAGTCAACTTCTTCTCATGGTGGGGTCTTGAGACTAGAGATTTGCCCAATGCCCCAGGCTGGGGTGTGGTTGAAATTTGGTGATATAAGTGGGATGGGCAGGCTCACTAGAAGTAAGTAAGGGTTAGGTTAGCTTTGGGTGGGTTTACTCACCTTTAGTGCTTCTTAGTGATAAGGGATTGCTCAACAGATCCTCTGAGGACCTGGTTTTTGCAAAACACAGACCGAAAGGAGATCTTGTGTTTTATTTCATTTCATTTCACTTTTTGTGGTACTAATGATTGAGCCCAGGGTACTTTACCACTGAGCTACATCCTCGCTGCCTTTTTTTTTTTTTTGCGGTGCTGGGGATTGAACCCAGGGCCTTGTGTTTGCGAGGCAAGCACTCTACCAACTGAGCTATATCCCCAACCCTCCACACTGCTTTTTAATTTTTTATTTTGAGACTGTGTCTCACTAAATTGCTAAGGCTGGTCTCAAACTTGTGATCCTCCTGAGACTCCTGAGACAGAGAGAATTTAGAGCTGGAGGTGTACCTCAGTGGTAGGGTGTTTGCCTAGCATGTGTGAGGCCTAGGTTTGATCCCCAGTGCTGGAAAAAGAAAATCTTTAACTTTTTGCTGGGGGAGGTGGTACACACCTGTTAATCCAGCGTCTCAGGAGGATGAGGCAGGTAGATCTCAAGTTTGAGGCCAGCCTGGGCAGCTTAGCAACACTGTCATGAGCAAGCTATGCCATTAATAGAGATCAAACACATTTCATCTTTCCATAATGTCAGAATTTGTTGAATAACAAGAAATTCATAAGTTACATGGTTGCTATTCACCAAGTTCTTATGGATCACCTGGTCGTCATAAGCCAGGCAATCACAGGTTCTTTTATTTCAATCTTTTTTTTTTCAAATTTATTTATTTTTATGTGGTGGGGAGGACTGAACCTAGTGCCTCACACATGCTAGGCAAGCACTCAACCACTGAGCCACAACCCCAGCCCTCCAATCTTAATTACTATCTATAACACTCAAGTCACACATCATTCTCCACACAATGATCTATATATTTTGCAGATTTTTAAAAGGTTAAGGCAGCCATGGGGGTTCAGGTAGCTGAACTGAAAAAAGGCAGAGAGCAGATATGAATGCAAGAGTTACTGCAGGTGGTCAGATAAGATTCCAACAACCAGCCGTAGAACTTGTTCAGGGTACAGAACTGTCAAAATGAGGAATTTATTCTGGGCCAGAGTACAGACACATATCAGGCAGTTTTGAAGTGGGCCACATTAAGCAAGGAGATCAACCTGAACTGAAGCCAGAGGAAAGAGGGTTGGAGGTTTGTAATCTGTCCATCTTGTGACTAGATTATCTAAAGGTTTGATGACTCAGGTCCATGTGTGCTGCCTCAACCAATCTTGGGGTACTCCTGTTTTTGTGGACCTAAAGTGAGGGAATTGTCTCATTTGGTAGTCTGGTGTGTTTGGTAAGTCCTTTATCTGGTTTTTCTAACATAGGGTTGATAAGTTCATGCATCCATGTGCTTCTGATTTAATTCAACAAGTTTATCAGTGGTCATTTTTTTATTGGCACAATTAATGTATCAGTTTGTACCTTATAGTGGTGCTGGGCAGATGGTGGCTGTTTACTTGCACAAACAAAGTGTAGAGTCATTCTAACTTAACACTTATACAAAATGAGCAACTTATGGCAAAGTCCTGCTTTATAAAATGGAGTAACTTGGGCTAAGGCACAGCCTGAAAACTATTGAGATCATCATGGAGTAGCTTGGAGCAGGACATAGCCTGTTCTTCACAGACAACCTGTCTTAAATAAAATGAATTTCTAAATTGGCTGGGGATGTAGAGCATCCCTGGATTCAATTCCCACCACCACAAAACAAAACAAAACTAGCTGGTCATGGAGATACCTTCCTATAATCCCAGTGGTTTGGTAGACTGAGGTAGAACAATGGCAAATTCAAGACCCGCCTCAGCAACTTAACAAGACCATGTATCAGTAAACTAAAAAAATGACTGAGAATCCCTGCATTCAATGCCCCAAACAAAACAACACAACAAACTCCCCTGAACAAAAAAACTCAAAATATAAACCCCCAAAACCTAAGTCAATCTAATGGAGATGAAAGACTAAGATGTTTGTAATTATTATTATTGCTATTATTATTATTCATGGTGTTGGGGATGGAACCCAGGGCTTTAAGCACTTTACCACTGGACTACACCCTGAACCCCCACAAGAATTTTTCAGAGCGGTAAGAAGAGTTCCTTTTTTTTTTTTTTGGAACTGGGGATCGAACTCAAGTGCACTTGGCCACAGAGCCAGATCCCCAGCCCTATTTTGTATTTTATTTAGAGACAGGGTCTCACTGAGTTGCTCAGGGCCTCGCTAAGTTGCTGAGGCTGGCTTTGAACTCGTGATCCTCCTGCCTCAGCCTCCCGAGTTGCTGGGATTACAGGCGTGTGCCACCGCGCCCGGCTGAGTTCCATTTTTATCAATTAAGAACATGCTATCAGTTGGGAGGCATACACATTGAATGACACCAGCAAGTGACAACCCAACATGCAAAAGAACCAGGGATGGGGATGGGTGAGGTTTCCAGAGCCCAATGGGAGAGTTGGGAGTGTGAGAGACCAGGCAGTTTAGGCTGCCTTTCAGGATGGTGTCGTGGGGTGGTGTGCTTAGGAGGGACAGGCCCATCTTCATTGAGGTTGTCAGTTAAGAATTGTCAGCCTAGCCGGGCATGGTGGCGCATGCCTGTAATCCCAGCACTTGGGAGGCTGAGGCAGGAGGATCGGGAGTTCAAAGCCAGCCTCAGCAATTTAGCGAGGCCCTAAGCAACTCTAAGCAACTCAGTGAGACCCTGTCTCTAAATAAAATACAAAATAGGGCTGGGGATGTGACTCAGGGGTGGAGTGCCCCTGGGTTAAATCCCCAGTACCAAAAAAAAAAGAAAGAATTGTCAGCCTGGCCCTCTGGTCTTCCAGTTATAGGCAGGGCTAGGAAGAATCAGTCAGGAAAAGGAAAAAAGGGTGGGGGTCTCCTCCAAGGCCTGTGTACTTTTCCCTCTTTTCCCTCTCCCAGCAGCAGCATCTGTCCTGGTTGGCTGGAACAAGGGGCAGCAGGACAGCCACCCGCCCTCCACTAGCCAACTTGGAGCAGAGAAATGGAGTTATCCAGCTGGCAGCAGAAATGTCTGGGCATCTTGTCTGGGGGAGAGGTGCCAGCCAGCTAGGAAGAGGGAGAATGTGCCCATGCGCACACGCGTGTAAATATAGGGCATGTGTGTGAGGGGGAAGTCAATGTTGTAATGATGAATGAAAGCAGCACAGAAACCAGGAGAACCCTGCTGGCTTCCAACACCTTGACCCCCAGACTTTCACCCCGCTGCTGACAGGACAGCAAGATGCCTGCCTTCTCTAGCATTTCGGCCACCATTTGTCAAGCAGCAGGAAGCTCCAGGGCTGGTCTTGTGGCTGCCCCAGGCTTCCCACACTCAGAACCCAGTGACCACCCAAGAGGAAGGTTCTTTCTAGATTTCATTTTATTTTGGTACTGGGGATTGAACCCAGGTGCACTTTACCACTGAGCTACATTCCCAGCCCTTTTTGTATTTTATTTGAGACAGGGTCTGTCTTTCTAAATTGCCCAGGGTGACCTAGAATTTGTGAGATCACAGGTATGTGCCACAGGCAAATACTACGACGTTTTATGTAACAAACTTGAGCACATTTTGGTATCTACTGTGTGTGTATGTGTTTGTGTATAGAGGGGGTCCTGGAACTAATTTCCACAGATACCAAGGGACAACTGAACATGCTAATATTTGAAAATTTGGAACTTAGGAAACTACAAAACTCCTACAATCTACCCACTCTCACTTTAAAAACTTCCACAGGCCACATGCATACTACTATAGGTTGTTCCCATCACATTAAGATGCACACAAAGTCCACATTAGAAATTACTGTGTTAAGCTGGGTGTGATGGTGCACGCATAATCTCAGCAATTCGGGAGGCCAAGGCAGGAGGCCACCCTCAGCAATTTAGTGAGGCCCTGTCTCAAAAAATAGAAAAGGCTGGGGATGTGGCTCAGTGGTAATGCGTCTCTGGGTTCAATCCACAGTACCAAAAACAAACCAAAAAAACCAACAAACAAACGAAAAACTACTCTGTTGAAGCTGGACACAGTACTATACACCTGTACTCTCAGCAACTTGGGGGGCTGAGGCAGGAGGATCACAAGTTCAAAGCTAGCCTCAGCAAAAGTGAGGCACTAAGCAACTCAGTGAGACCCTGTCTCTAAATAAAACATAAAAAAGGGCTGGGGATGTGACCAGTGGTGCAGTGCCCCTGGGTTCATCCCTGGTACAAAAAAAAAAGGTAAATAAATAAATAAATAGGGTTGTGAATGTGGCTCAGCGATAAAGCAACCCCAGGTTCAACTCATAGTACCAAAAACAAAAACCAAAAAACAAACAAAAAAAACTTCATTGAGTTCCAATTGTCTAATTGATATGTGAAATTTTGCCGACCATTGATGAACCAACTAGTCCTTTTCATTGTGTTTGTTTTTGGTGCTGGGAATTGAACCCAGGGTGCCCTCTCCCCATCTTTTACGGCTGTCCCAGTGGCCATGGGGCTCTTCCCCTGGTGCTCTACACTGTCATAGCTCTCCCACTTCCTCTCAGCTCCCATCAGTGGCCCCACTGCTCTTCATTTGTTTGTTTTGCCATGCTATGGATTGAACCCAGGGCCTTGTACATGCTAGGCAAGTGCTCAACTGTTGACTGAGCTACACCCCCACTTCTGCCCCAAGCTCTTGACCCAATTTCCCCATCCAATTCACATGATTGTTTGTCCATCATTGCATACATGTTGCCACAATGTTGCTCAAGTGGTAAATTTACAAAATGTGAGTAAATTTTAATTTTTCCCTCTGATTCTAACAGTAAGTTACCCTTGGGAGAAAAATGAAGTTTATCATAATATAACCCAGAGATGATCAATATTAACTGCTGTTACACAATAAATACCAATAGTCATTGAGCAATTATTCTGTTCTTTTTTTCCCCAAAAACTTGTGAAATAGCTATTCAAAAATGATTGATTCAAGCCAGGCGCGGTGGTGCACGCCTGTAATCCTAGCACTTGGGAGGCTGAGGCAGGAGGATCGTGAGTTCAAAGCCAGCCTCAGCAACTTAGCGAGGCCCTAAGCAACTCAGTGAGACCCTCTCTAAATAAAATACAAAAAAGAGCTGGGGATGTGGCTTAGTGGTGGAGTGCCCCTGGGTTCAATTCCTGGTACCAAAAAAAAAAAAAAAAAAAGATTGATTCATCAAATAAATATTTGTTGATCACCTACTATATGTCAGGCCCTGTTCTGGGTGTACAGATATAGTAATTTCAAAAACTGTCCAATCCTCACTTTCAAGGAGCTATCTTCTAGTGGGGAAAGATAGGTAATCAAAAATAAATACAGATTGGTACTTTGAACTCGAAATGAAGCTTACGAGTAAGGGAGATGGAGAGGGTGTCCAGTATTGCTTTATATAGTTATGAGAAGGCCTGAGAAATGACATTTGATCAGAGTCCAGAAGGAAGTGAGTGAGCCACTCATTCATCCATTCATTTATTAAATATTTATCAAACATGTTTCTAAAAAGCCGGGCGCAGTGGCGCACACCTGTAATCCCAGCTACTGGGGAGGCTGAGGCAGGAGGATCACGAGTTCAAAGCCAGCCTCAGCAACTTAGCGAGGCCCTAAGCAACTCAGTGAGACTCTGTCTCTAAATAAAGTACAAAATAGGGCTGGGGATGTGGCTCAGTGGTGGAGTGCCCCTGGGTTCAGTCCCCAGTACCAAAAAAAAAAAAAAAACATGTTTCTAGACACTAAGAATACAGCACTGAACACAGGACTTTCCATTTTAGGTCACAGATCCTTCTCTTCACTGCAGAAACCTTGTTCTGTTTTACCTAATGGTTTGAAGACTAAAATGTTCTGGAAGGGAAGGAAGAAGAAAACTTAACTTTAACTTTTTATTCTTTGGTGTAGTGCCAGGAATCAAACTCAGGGTCTCATGCGTGCTGGGCAAACACTCTACCACTGAGTCACATCCCCATTCCTACCCTTAACAGTCTAAAATTAATCACTATGTATTTTCCTCTCAAAAGGACTTGTTCAACTTTCTCTCTGCTCCCATCTTATATGCTTACCAATTTTTTTGATTCATTTTATTTTTACTTTCCCAAAGTAATCATTAGGATTAAAAATAATTTTGAGTAGTCATAATTTGTTTAGAGAGACCTATATGTTTTCCAAATATATACTCACTGTTTCTTCTTGCATTTCATTATTTCCTTTTGGGTTCAGTTTTACACTTTCTACTTTTTTCTTAAGTACATACTTCAGAAATTTCCTTAATAAGGGTCTATTGTGGCTAACTGTTTTTGTTTTGTTTTGTTTTGTTTTTGTTTTTGTTTTTGTTTTTAACCAGGGATGGAACTCAGGGGCACTCGGCCACTGAGCCACATCCCCAGCCCTATTTTGTATTTTATTAAGAGATAGGGTCTTACTGAGTTGCTTAGCACCTTACCTGTGCTGAGGCTGGTTTTCAACCCAGGATCCTCCTGCCTCAGTTTCTTGAGCTGCTGGGATTACAGGCTTGCACTGCTACCACGCCTGGCTGCTAACTGTTTTTGTTTGTCATCTGAACAGGGTTTTTGTGTTTGTTTTTGTTTTGGTACTGGGGATTGAACTCAGGGATGCTTAACCACTGGGCCATATCCCCAGCCCTTTTTCATATTTTATTTAGAGACAGGGCCTCGCTAAATTGCTGAGGCTGGCTTTGAATTCACTGTCCTCCTGCCTCAGACTCCTGAGTCACTGGGATTACAGGGGTGCACCACCATACCCGGCTTGAAGAGGTTTTTAATTTGCTCTCATTTAAAAACTGTAATGACTTGGGCCAATGTAGCTTAGTGGTAGAGAGCTTGTCTAGCATTTGTGAGGCACTGGGTTCAATCTTCAGCACCACACATAGATAAAATAAAGGTCCACTTACAACTAAAAATCTTTTTTAAAAATGACTTTATTCAGACATAATTTACAGTGTACAATCCCCCCCCCCCCCGCTTTTGTAATAAGGATTAAAACCAGGGGTGCTCGTCGATGAGCTATATCCCTAGGCATTTTTATCTTTTCTGAGACAGGCTAAAATTGCCCAGGTTGGCCTCAAACCTTCAATCCCGTCTCAGCCTCCTGAGTTGGGATTACAGGTGTGCACCATTGTGCTATAGGCATCCACAAATTTTAAGTATGTTCACCAACTTGTGCAATTATCACCACTAATTTCATAACATTTCATCACTCCCAAAAGAAACCCCCTACCTATTAGCAATCATTCCCCATTCCCCTGGCAACTATTAACCTATTTTCTGTCTCTAAATTTGCCTATTCTGACGTCACATAAATGAAACCATACAATACATGCCCTTTTGTGTCCGATTCCTTTCAGGTTAGCATAATGTTTTCAAGGTTCATCCATGTTGCAGCATGTATCAGTACTTCATTTTTTATGGTTGAACAATACTCCATTGTTCCACCTTTCAACTATCCTTTCTCAAGTTGATAGACATTTTGGTTATTTCCACTCATTTGGCTATTGTGAATAATTCTATGAACATTTGTGTACATGCTTTTGTGTATCAATTATTTTGATTATACTTAGAAGTGGAATTGTTGGATCATATGGTAACTCTGTTTAACCTTTCAGGGGAATACCAAGCTGTTTTCAAAAGCAGCTACACCATTTTACACATCCAACAGCAACACACAAGCAAAACATCTATTTTATCCACATTCTCACCAGCACTTCTTTCCTGGTTTTGTGCTTATTACAGCCATCTTAGTGGGTATGAGGAGGGATTTTACTGTGTACATTCTAGTTGGTGTGTTTGTTTTCATATCAAATGAAACATACTATACTTGCACTATACGCTTGACAACATAGTGTGGAGATGTCAGTACTTACAGAACTGCTTATCCTTTTTTGCAAAATTTAACCAGTTCCTTACTGATGGTCCCCCCCCCAGTTATTACTAACAGTTGCTGCAATGACTATCTCTACATACTCCATTCTTCACACGTAGAATGTTGTCCATAAGGATAATTCCTAGGAGTGGACTTCTGGGTTAAAGGATACAGACATTCTGGTATAATGAAGGACAACAAAATCGCTGTGGGTTGAGGAGGGAAGTTGGTTTCCAAGGGCCTGTCTGTCAGCACGTCTTCATCCCCAACTTTCTCCTTTCCCAGCCTCCCCACCCTCCCCTTCCTCACAGACCATAAACAGTCTGAAAAGTAGGGGAAAGGTTGGGGCAGGAATTTGGCTCCTCCCTTCCCATCAGTTCTGCGCCTTTTGGGCAGAGCCGGCCAAATTGGGGGAGTTCCCGGGTTCTCTCTGCCCAGCCAGGGCACTTGGTTTGGACACAAAAACTCACTGCACCCTACCTTGAGTCAGCCCCGCTCGCGAGCGTTGATCCACTCGTCTCCTCCTCCCCGGGAGGAAGACCCTGAAGCTACCCACAGCCTTCCCTTCCAAGTGGCCTCTTCATTCCCAGGGTCTTCCCAGGCCTCTTTTTCTGAGATCTTTGGCGCTCTCAGGACAGAACGTCCGTATTGTTTAGGTTGGGGTGGCCGGTGGTGCGAGACTCCAAATCTGGGGATAAAGCTGAGTTGCGACCTCCTTAGCTCTTTGGTTCAAGTTAAGGGCACCCTTAACAATTATCTATGGGCGGGGGGCGGTGGCTCACGCCTGTAATCCCAGCTAATCGGCCCATGGTTTACATTCGAGGGCAACCTGGGCAATTTGGTGAGACAGTGTCTCAAAATAAAAAACACCGGTGAGGGCTGGGGTTGTAGGTCGGAGGTAGAGCGCTGGCCTAGCACGTGTGAGGAACTGAGTTCCATCCTAGGCACTGCATTAACAATAAATAAAATAAAAAAGTATTGTGTTCATTTAAAAAAATGTTTAAAAAAATACCGGTTAAAAAAATCACTTAGCGGCCAGTACTGTAGATGAGACTGAGGCCACTGAAGGCAAAGCGGCTTGCCCATACGCAGCTAAGGAGCCATATCAGGGACAAGAGTGCCTCACAGTCTCTTAAACAAGACAAACTTTCACGGAGAGCACAGTAACGTGATGCAAAAGGGCCGCATCATTCCAGAGAGATCCGTGACAAATTAGATCTCAGGATGTGGAATGGAGGGTGGCGGACGGAGTCTCAATCTTGGCTCCTCTAAAAAGTCAAAAGCCGCTCTTCAGCCCCTGAAGAGAATGGAGAAAACAAGGGGTGCAATGGGTGGGTGGGTCTGAACCCCTCCGCTGCCGGGGCTTCATCCGCTACCAAGGCCCTCGAGGGGCGTCATCTGAGCTGAGCTTTCCCGCCCGCCGACACGGGTTAAAGTGTTTTCTGACTCCTTCCGAAGTTTACTACCGCAGAAGGCGGAGGTAACGCACGCGACTAGTCCCAGTCCGGGCGGCAATGACTCAGAAGCAAGCGGCATATACTTTTAAGAACAGGTCGGCCCGTAACCACCCGCGCAGCCTCCAGCCCTAGACCGCTTCTCGCGGGGGCGGGGCCGCGGACGTGCGTGCAGGCGTGTGCGTGCGGGCTCCAGTGCGCGTGCGCCGGCTGCCGGGGGGCGGAGCCTCGGCTATAAGAGGCGGGGCCCAGACGGGCGGCTGTTGGTATCGCCGCAGGATGGGCTTCTGTCTTCCTAGAGCTTAGTTCGTGAAGCGCTCGAGCTGCTGCCGGTTGACCGACTTGCCTTCCGATTCCTGCGCGACCTGCTGTGACAGATTGTGGGGACTCCCGGCTTTTCCCTCTCGAGGTGAGTGGCTTTCCCGGCTCCCTGCCCCCATTCCCCGAGGTGCGTACGGGACTGGCTGCCTCGTGGGCTGGGACTGGGCCGCCAGGAGCTTTGGCTCCTTGTCCCCACCCGTCAGCCACCCCATTCCGTTTTTCTCTAGGAGGGACTGTGATTCCCGTGGCCCACCCCTTGCTCGCCCGTGCCGGGCTAGGCGTCCTTGCCACACCTTCCAAAAGCACCCTCAGCATCTTTTTCCTATCACAGCTTGTAGCTTGTTGTGTGGTTTTGAGCCTGTGGGGTTATCTTATGGCCCTAGTACCTTTCAGGGTGTGTAACACTAGGTATTCGGGGTATATTTGTTGAATACATGAATTGATAAATTTGACTCTTAAAGCCATTTTAACTTTAAAAAAATTATGGTTAACTGGAATCTGACAATAAGATGGGTGAGACTTCTTGGTAAGTTGCCTTGTGTAGGGCATGTTTTTATATTTCCCCCCCTTCCCCCTGCAAAAAGGCTTTGCCTCTGCTACAGGTGGCTGCATTATATCACAGGGTCTTTGCATTGCCCCTGCCAAGAACAGTCTTCAAGAGAAGTAAAAGTTTTAAGCAGTGCTCTTAAATTACAGAAGCACTTGAGGCTCCACAGTGGTGGAGTTTGCAGTGTAAATGTACTTGGAGATTCTGTTGTGGGAGAACTGCTGGTCATTGACTCCCTGGCTGGCCAAGCCTCTAACTTTATCCCTGGGAGGACAGAAGTGTTGGGGCATGATGCATGCATATCCCCAAAGGCTGGAGATTAACCCCTTCCTATCTTTCCTCAGGATCCGGAGACCCTCCAGCAGCAGAAGGCAGTGCTACTGCTCTGCACGGGAGCGGGGTGCTTTCAGCCATGAAGTATATGTTGAACCTTTACCTGCTAGGTGTGGTCTTGACCCTGCTCTCCATCTTTGTTAGACTGATGGAGACACTGGGGGCCTTAGTGGAGAGCCCATTGCCTGAGAGCACATGGACCACAAGAGGTCAACTAACCAACACAGAGTCCCCCAAGGGCCTTCCAGACCATCAGTCCAGAGGGGTGCAGTAAAACCTTCCTCTGCACCAGCCATACCTTGGAACATCGACCTCAGCAACTTCAGCCAAGTTTCCCATTTTACTAGCAGGCAAGCTCCCACCACCAGTGTTTCCAGAGAACTGTTACTAGGCACGGACAGACCTGTTTGACTGGATGCTCCTTGCCCTGAAGGGAAAAAAAAACAAAACAAGAAAAGCTGTTTGTTGCACAGATGTGAGTGGGTTGCCTATTGCTATGGGATGGAGTGATCTTGCTCTTCTCCCTAGGATGCTTTGCTGTCTTTGACAGTGTGAGTCTTGACATCTCTGTGATGGGGACCTGTCCTGCACTTTCAGCTGTTGGGGAGATGGTGGTGTTTTCAAACCAGCATCCTAAACGTCTGTCAAAGGTTCCTTTGGACAGGAATGTCTTATGGTCAGTTTAATTGGTATTCAGTCTCTCCTTCCTGAGAGGTCCTCTGTGTCTGGGTAATGGTTGAGGTGTTTATATTGGCTATAAGGAAGGAGATGATAGAATACCCAGTGCCTAATTCTCATTGTATTATATTTTTAAGTTCTTCCTCCAGCGTAGTGTGTGTTTGTGTATGTTTGTCTGAGGGGACAGTGGGATGACAAAGCCTGCTTAGGATGTGGGTGTTTTGGCCACTATGTGGTTTAAATGAATTTTTTGATGCAATAAAGTTGACTATTTCCACTATGTGTTATTTTGACTTCTGACCTTGAACTTAGGGAAGAGTCTTAATTCCTAGTCCAAAGATTATCATAAAACTTTGAAACAGGAAAGTGCTTAAAGCACTTTGTTTAATCATAAACTTTTGAGTTTGGGGGCATGGGCAGTTTACTGCCCATGTAACAATCAGTTATTTGAGCCTAGGCCATGACTATTACAGTTGATTCTCCATATCCACAGATTCTACATCCATGGATTGAGATTTATTTTTTCAGTGCTAGTAATTGAACCCATTCTGCTCTTGAGCTGAATCTCAACCCCTGAAAATATTTTTAATTAAAAGATTGCATCTGAACCAGGCACAGTGGTGCACTCCTATAATCTTAGTTACGTGGAAAGCTGAGGCAGGAGGATTGCAAGTTTGAAGTTAACCCTGTCTCAAAAATCAAAAAGGCTATATTTGGGTTTGGTTCCCAATATGGCCAAAAAAAGGTCTGTAATGAACATTTAACAGACTTGTCATTCCTAAACAATATAGGATAACTACATGGTTTATGGCATTGTAAATCATCTAGAGATGATTTTAATTACACAGGAGAATGTACAGAAGTTATATGCAAATGCTATGCCATAAAATACAACAGACTTAAGCATCTAAATGAAGAGGAGCAGTCCTGGAACCAATCATCCAAAGATACAGAAGGACAACCACAGTCCTTTCATGACTATCCATTTCTTTTCTTTTTGTGCTACTGGGGATTGAACCCAGAGCCTTGGCCATGCTAGGCAAGAACTCTGTTGTTACATCCTTAGCCCATTTTTTTATTTTGAGGCAATGTCTCAATAAGTTACTGAGGCTGGCCTGGAACTTTCAATCCTCCTGTTTCAGTCTCCCAAGTTGCTATGATTATAGGAATATGCCACCATGACTCACCTCTATTTCTAAAAAAGAAAAATAATCTCTTCTTCCAGTCCCTGACCTTTAGTCTCTGGGGGAAAGAGAATTACTAGTCCAGAGGCTTTTTTTCTTCTATGTTCTTCAATGTCTTTTATCCAACAAAATGACTTCTGATCAGGTCATCTGATAGTGTCCACAATCTCACAGATGATTGTTCTCTCGCCCAGATCTAAGTGGATTTTGTTTTGTTTTTTCCCTTGTATCCATCATCACTCCTCCATAACTTGTCCCATGTATAAGTCTATTCACTCTGCCTGTGGTAATACACCTATTTACACTCCGATCTGTCTATGCATCATTTTATGAATTTAATTTTACCAAAGAAAAGAATGGAGTATGATGTCCTCTGTTAAACCAGTTTTTCTTCCCGAGTTTTCTTAAATTTAAATGCCACTACCCAAGAAGCCAGTGGTTTAGGCACCCGTTTTATTTATTACACTATGGTAGTCTGTATGGGACTAGTAGACTAGTCCCCATGAGCTTGGCTGGGCTTATGTGACTTGTATTTTGTTAATGTAGAACTGTCAAAAATGTAGTTGACCTTTTATCTTGATTTCAGGGCAATTTTGTGTGCTAATACCTGCCCTTTTCTAGAATTTGTGTGTGTGTGTGTGTGTGTGTGTGTGTGTGTGTGTGAGAGAGAGAGAGAGAGAGAGAAAGAGAGAGAGATAGATAGATAGACAGACAGATAGATAGATAGATAGATACTGGTAATGGAACCCAGTGGCATTCTACCACTGGCTACATCCCCAAACCTTTTTATTTATTTTGAGACAAAGTTTCACCAAGTTGCCTAGGTTGGCCTTGAACTTGTGATCCTCCTGCCTCAGCCTCCCAAGGTGCAGGGTTTATAGGTATGTTCCACCACACCTGGTCTGTAGTCTGTGTAGGTGTCTTACACCTGCTGACAAACAGCTCTTCTGTCTAGTAGTTTGTTGTCAATGGCAACAAACAGTAGCCAGAATTCATGCTGCTGAAATTCTGTTCTCTCTCCTAGATCCACAAACTTGTTAGATAAAGTCATTGCAGGCAACAATTCTACCACATATTTTGCTATTGCATAACAGGGTTTGCCATCCTTCTAGCCTCCAGTAAGATCTCTGTTGCCCTCTGTGCAAGTTAATGTCATACATATTAGGGGTTTTTCTTTTCTTTTTTTTTTTCCCTTGAATATGGGAGTTGAACCTAGGGCCTCATGCATGCAGACCACTGAGCTCTGTCCCCTAGTCCTTTTCAATTTCGAGACAGAATTTCACTAAGTTGCTGAGGTTGCCCTGAACTTGTGATGGTTCTGCCTCAGCCTCTTGAGTACCCAGCAAGCATGTGCCACTACACCTGTTTTATTTTTTAAATATCAATACCCCTCTCTAGATTCCAATCAGTCGAGGACACATTAAGTTAGGTTATGCTGCAGCAAGGACTAAAATCTCAGTGGTTAAAACAGAAAATCACCTAAGGGATCCCCTCCTTGGAGGCAGAATTGGAGCCTAAGCAAAACTGTTCCCTCCCCCCAAGGGTAAGGGGTCCCACCATATCTGCCCTAGTGGGATATCATCACACACTGTAGGGCCTCCCATTCTTCCTCTTCCTCCTTAACTGCCTTAGTATGTCTTTTTACTGTGCATTAGATATGGGGGGCACATAGCTTGTCTTTTTAGTTTATAGAGCTCCACCTGAAACTGTAGAGAAACTTTTGTGCATACCCAGAGATTATTAAATTTAAATCTAATGTTATAGCTAAACAGACTTCTCGAGTTGTTTTCTTTGGGGGAAGGGTAATGAGTGTAAGCAGGAGAGAGAATGAGCTGCATGATTATCAACAAGAATCCTTAGAGGTAGTCCTCGGTATTCAAATATGTCTGCCCATACATTCCAAGCACTAGGGAGATTGCACTTCTGACCCCTTTCTGGTTGGATGGGGCCATGTATTATTTCCTGACAGTGACTTGTGAGTGGAAGCAACTGTCAATTCAAGGTTAGAGCATTTTAAAGTCTGATTCCCAAACCTGCAAGGCCGTCTTCCTTTGCC
The DNA here is from genome assembly GCA_020662805.1 of Glaucomys volans. Taxonomy (NCBI): domain Eukaryota; kingdom Metazoa; phylum Chordata; class Mammalia; order Rodentia; family Sciuridae; genus Glaucomys; species Glaucomys volans. Next base: position 129,118 of record JAJEJO010005060.1, on the reverse strand, counting down.
TCAGTGACCAGAATTGCTCCATCTGGAAGTGCTCTATTAGGGTAGGTCCTGAAGTGGGGATGCCACAGAAAAGAACCCTCAACAGATCCCTGATGAATAGGATTACTTTTTTGTGTTAAGTTACTGAGGTTTGGAGGTTTCGTTGCTGCAGTATAACAGCCTCTCTGCACTGACACATTGCTTACAGAACATATCAGATGCCAGGCATCAAGTAAGATTTCACCACCATCTTCCTCAGGTAATGTACATAAAAGAGTAGAAGGTGCTGGTGCTGTGGCACATGCCTGTCATCTCAGCTCATGGGAGGCCGAGTCAGGAGGGTCCTAAGACCAGCCTCAGCAACCTAGTGAAACCCTGTCTGAAAAAATAAAAAGGGCTAGGGATGTAGCTCAGTGGTAGAGTACTTGTCTAGCATGTGCAAGGCCCTGGTTCAATTCCCAGTTAACTGCCTCCCCCATAAAAAAGATAGTAGAGGGAAATTCAGGTAAAAAAGATGTGTCATGTCATAGTTCTCTAATAGAAAAAAAAAAAATATATATATATATATATATATATATATATATATATATATATGACAAAGGATACAATTAAGTTGTTTGCAGGCAGGAGTAGGATGTTAAGGAAGAGCTTCTTGGAGGAGCTGAAAATTTTAAAATGAGTAAGCTTGTGGGCCTGCTGCCCAGGTGAGAAAAGATTTTCCAGTAGAGAGAATAATGTGAGCAAAGCCAAATGGATGAAACTATGGGGAGCACATTTTAGAAAACTGCAAGTACAAATTTAAAGTTTCTAAAAATTATTAGCTGGAAATTGGAACTCTAGTGCCATCTAGTGGACACTGAGGAAGAAGGAACTACTTCAAAAATACATGCTTCAGATGCTTTCTGGATTTGAAAGGTGGCTCCTCTACAGATTTTGAGACCAGAATATGAAGGCTAGAAGATATGATTTAGCCCAGTGTCATTCAATGCAATACAAATACAATACATGAGGATAATTTAAAATTTTGTAGTGGCCACATTAGAAAGCAAAAATAAACAGGAAAAGATACTTTTTAACAGATTTAACCTAATATATTCAACATATTATCATTTCAACATATATTCAATATAAAAAATAATTAATGAAATATTATTTTTAGTGTACTAAGCATTTTACTCTCCAAACACATCTCCTTTTGGATACTCTCATTTCAAGTGCTCAGTAGTCACAGATGTGGCTACTGTATTGGACAGGGCAGGACTACCCCAATCTTCTCATATTACTATTGAGGAAGCACCCAGAAGAGACCAGGTGAATCAGATGGTATTACTGAGCTAATTGATAGATTCTCATTATGAAGCTCTATTCTCCACATTATACTTCACTTCTTTTTCTAGGACTCTTTAAAATGCATTATAGCAAAACAATAATGAGATTCTCTCTTGAGGCAATTCTTATGTGAGAATGTGTGGGATTTTAAAAAATAATAAAACCTAAGCCAAGTGGGTGGCATACACCTGTAATTGGAGCAATTCAGAAGCTGAGGCAGGAGGAGTGCAAGATCAACTTTATTTTGAAACTTTGTCTAGTGCCATCTAGTGAACACTGAGGATAAAAAATTAGGGGCTGGGGTTGTGGCTCAGTGGTAGAGCACTTGCCTCACATGGGTGAGGCACTGGGTTTGATCCTCTGCACCGCATATAAAGAAATTAATAAAGGTTCATCGACAACTCAAAAAATAAAAATAAATAAAAAATCAAAAGGGCTGAGAATGTAGCTCAGTGGCAAAGCACCCTTGGGTTCAATCCCTAGTACTGCAATCAAACAATTTTATTGTGAACATTCAAAATTATACACATGTATAATTTGGAATGTTTGTGTGCTGCTTTGCCCATCAACCATCAATAATGCCTGTATACTTGATTAGCTTTATATAGTAAAAGCTTGCCAAATTATAACTCATAGCTCATCACTTGGATACTATTTTTAAAAATGTTTCCTTCTAGACTTTGTCCATACACATAGGACATTCATATATTGCTGTAGTAGTATGAGTGCAATTTGGACTTTTTTTCCTTTTTTCTTTAACACCATCATATGCAGAACTAAATAACTGATTAAAGGTAGTTTATTTTATGTAATCTGAAGAATCCTAAATTGAAGAGCCTTACATTCCTAAAACTTATTAGCAAATGTTATGTTAAATAAATTAACACTCTGTACAGTTTTTAGATTTTAGGTACCCAGAGGTGAAGGAGATTAACAATCAGATGAAGAACGCAGAGAAGACAAGACCTTACCTATCAGAAATATGCTAAAAGTCCTTCAAAGGAAAACTAAAATTATTATCCAGTAACCAAGAAGAAATCAGAGTCCTTCTCCCTTCTTACACAGTTTTCCCTTCTCTTTAGGGCTTTTCTTTCCCTTCTTCTGGTTGGTTGTTTCCATTTGTTTCAGTTAGTATTTCAGTTGTTTGTTGCCATGTAACAAATTTCCCCTAAGCTTAGCAGCTTCAAATAATTGTTTTCTTAGGTAGTTGCAGAGGGTCAGGAATCTGGGAGTGACTAAGCCAGTGGTTCTGGCTCAGCACCTCTCATAACATTGTAGTAAGCTGTTGGTCTGGATGGCTGTCATCTGAAGTCTCACTGGCCCCTAAAAGATTCCTTTCCAAGGTCATTCATGTGGCTCTTGGTAGGTCTTAGTTCCTGAATGGCTATTGGCTGGAGGCCTTAGTTCTTCACTACATGGGCTTCTCTGTAGGGCTGCTCAAGACATGGCAGATGGCTTCCACCAGGGTGAATGATGAGAAAGGAGAGAGAAAGAGAGAGAAAACCACCACATGGAAGCTTCAGTGCCTTTCATTACCTAATCTTGGCAGAAACATCCTACCACTTCTGTTGTAGTGTTTCAGTCACACAGACCAACCCGGTGAGTGGGATCTTGGGGACCACTCAAAAGTTGGAGTACAGAAGGTGACATCATTGAGCCCCTCAGGGATACTGGCCACCACAGTTGTCTTTTCCTTTTTAGATCACTTACAAAAGCTTTGTTACCACAGAGGTAACTGTTGGTATTATCGAAGGGTACATGTTGTACAGGCCTTTATTGTACAAAACTCTGCAGTGAAACAATAAAAAGATCATTGCCAAGACAATAGTTATAAAGTGTAGACTTGAGGGAGGGGAAAATTAAACTGTAATATGATAGGACACTCAAAAGTCTGCCTGTGTACACACATGAAGGTGCATTAGGGAGAGCTAAGAAGTGACCTGAAAATCTTCCTAAAGTACTATAGAAAGATTGAGAAATCTAACAACATCCTGAAACAGAGTATTTCTGGGGCCTCAATAGTTATAAGAACTTGAGAAACCAAGTTGGCAAATAAATGAGTCTAAAAATTACCAATTTTTGCAGATTCATTTCAGTATACCAATTATAATTTTAAAAGAAAATAGAGAAAGGATTGAGTTTTTTTTAAAACCAACTATATTCCCATTTGAGTTTACTACTGTAGACTTGGGACTGAAGTTCTTTTGAATGGGTACGGTATTGTGGGACAAATCTGCAAACGATGAATCGGTGGCTGTATTTTTCTGTTATACAGGATATTCATGCGATATGGTGTACTTAGATTCTATTGAATCTGAATGTTACTCATTTCCTTTTTACCTTAAATATTTCCATACAGAGGTTTTTAATAATAAACATATCACTTTTATAGCATTTCAAGATATAGATTTTCTTTTCCTTTGTTTTATTTGGTATTGGGCATTTAACCCAGGGGCACTCTCCCACTGAGCTACATCCCCATCCCTTTTAATTTTTGATTTTGAGACAGGGTCTTGCTAAGGTGCGGAGACTGGCTTTGAACTTGCAATCTTCCTATCTCAGCCTCCCAAGGCACTGGTATTACAGGTGTGCACTGCTGGCAAGATACAAATATTCTTAAATCATTTCAGTCATGTTAAAACAAAGACAAAATTGATCATGCATTTGGAAATTGTAGAAATTTGGGAAAGCCCTAATGTTGAAAATGAGGACTCTGATTCATATCAGCGGCACATAATGTTAAGACTGTAGTAACTTTGTTACTGCACAATTGTCACACTTGACAATTATAGGGTTTTTTTTGTTTTTTTTTGTTTTTGTTTTTTTTGTACTGGGGATTGAATCCAGGTGCACTTTACCACTGAGCTACATTACATACCCATCCTTTTTTTTTTGTGTGTGTGTGTGTGTGTGTGTGTGGTACTGGGGATTGAACCCAGGGCCTTAGTACTTGCAAGGCAAGCACTCTATCAACTGAGCTATATCCCCAGTGCCCCCATCCCTTTTTATTTTTTATATTAAAAAAGGGTCTCACTGAGTTGCTAAGGGCCTCATTAAGTTGTTGAGGCTGGCCTCAAACTTGTGATACTCCTGTCTTAGCCTCACAAGTCTCTGGGATTACAGGCATGCACCACTGTGGCTGGCTTTAAGTGCTTCTTTTAAGAATCTAGCATTAGTAATTTATTTTATGACCAACTTTCCTTGAGCTATTACTCTGACGGTCTTTTCTCAGCTGTGAATTTTATCCAGGCAGAGACAAGGAACCAATGGCAAGCAATCGCTTGTCATACTGAAATTTTTTAAAACCTGCCAAATATGAAATGCCTTACTATTCAATATTTTTCTATCAAATTTCATGTGTTAGAAATATCCTATTCAGGGCTGGGGGTGCAGGGATAGGTCAGTGGCAGAGCACTTACCCAGCATACCAGGGACCTTGAATTCAAACCCTAGCAAAGGAAAAGAGGGAGGGAGGGAGGAATTATTTCCTTCAAACTAACCTGATCAGATTAGGAAATACTATAAATCCTCAATATTTAAGCTATCCTATGAATAGATGGATCAATGGGATATAAAGTAAATTCTGAAATTGGGCCAATAATAGGACTTTTGATTATGATGAAGGTGACATTGTTCTCATAAATCTCAGTGAGATTTAAACCACAATCTGCTCACTCCATCCTCCACCAACCTTTCTGGTCCCCCTTATCCTGCTCTCCTTCCCCAGCCCATCCCCACCTTTTTTTTTTTTACTCCTATTTCATTTCCTACCTTCTGTAAATATGATGTGATACAATGTAATTCTTTGTTGTGCTTATTTTTTATTGTAGGAATCTCCTTGCAAAAATGTAAACTTTTTGTTTTGTTTTCTTTTGTTCAAGCACTCAGGATGGTGCGAAGCATATAGTAGGTACTCAGTAAACTCAATGAATGACTGAATCTCAAAAATCAGTGACAAAAATATGTAACATTATTCAGTAAGTGGTGTTGGACAATTGGTAGCCATCCGGAGAAACAGAAGAAAAATGCACTGGTTGTAAACTTCACATGACACAACAAGAAAAGAATCTAGATGGATTAAAGACATATAGAAAGGTAATGAACATAAAAGTAACACAAAAAACCATGGGAGGGCTGGGGAGATAGCTCAGTTGGTAGAGTGCCTGCCTGGGTTCAATCCCCAGCACCGCTAAAAGAAAAAAGAAAAAAAAAAAGCATGGGGGAATTATTGTATAACCTGGGAGTGGGAAAACATCTTCAAAATATAATGCCATAAATGAAAATATTGATACATTTAATTACCAAAATAATTCCACATGGCAAAAACCACTGTAACTCAAATTACAAATTAGAAAAAAATGCAATCAGTTTATACACAGACTAATGTTTCTTATGTAAAAAGAATGCCTGAAAACAGAGGGGGAAAAGACCAGTAATATAATAGAAAAATTGGCAAATGTCAAGAACAAAAATTTATTGAAGAAAAAAAAAAAGCAAGTGAAAAGATGCTCAGTTAAAATCACATTGAGAAGTCATTTCTTTGCCTTTCAGCCTGGTCAAAGTTCAAAAGTTTGATGATCCAGAGAGATGATAAATCTCTAAGAATGAACTGTCAAACATTATTGGCAGAAATGTGAATTGATGTACATGTTATAAACATTTTCCAAAAGGATGAACAAGAAAATGACAACTGTGGCTTCATTTGGGGGAAGGGTAGTAGGACTTAGGTCAAGGACAAGGGTGGAAGGGAGGGAGACTCTTCTCTATCTTCCCTTTCACGCTTTTGGGGATGTTTGTATCTTGTGAATGTGTTATCTGTTCAAATTTTTATTTTAAAAATAACTATAATCAATCTTTTCCAATTTCTATTTTCTGAAATTTTTATTGGGATTTTATTAAATCTACAGATTAACTTAGGGGAGAATTCACATCTTAATATTGAAACTTTCAATTCATGAATAGAGTATATCTCTCTTTTGATCGTTGGTCAGTAATTTTGTGTCCATTCCTGACTAGTACTGGTCTGTTGACTTTTTTTCTTGCATTGTCTTTATTTGGTTTTGGTAATGATGGGTTCATAAAATAAGTGCCACTCAATTTCTTGAGTTTGTGTAAACTTGGTATTATTCATTCTTCAAATTTTTGATGGATTCCTTCAGTGAGACCATATGGACCTGGAATTTCATTTGTGGAGAGATATTAAATTACAAGTATTGTATGAATACACATATTTATTTGATTTTTCCTAAGCTAGTTTAAAAATTCAGGTATATATATATATATATGTTGTTTTTGTTGTTGTTGTTTGTTTTTTGTGCTGGGGATCAAACCCAGAGGTGCTTTACCCTTGAGCCACATACCCAAACCTTTTTATTTTTTGAGACAGGGTTTCCTTAAGTTGCTTAGAGCCTTGCTAAGTTGCTGAGGCTGGCTTTGAACTTGCAATCCTCTTGCCTCAGCCTCTTGAACTGCTGGAATTATGGGTGTCCACCATTTCACCCGGCTTAAAATGTTAAGTCAGTTTTAATCATTTCTATGTGATGGCATCTGTATAGTAATTCTAAGTTGTCAACTTTTTTGGCATAAAGTTGCTGGAACTATTTCCTTTTTATACTTTTAAAATTCAAAATATCCATAGTGATATTCTCTCTGTCTTTTAAATTGGTTTCTCTCTGTCTTTTAAATTGGTAATTTGTATTTTCTCTCTTTTCTCTAGCAATAAGTTTTTCAAATTTTTTTGAGAAAAAGGATAAAGAAATTTTATTGATTTGCTAGCAAAGGAGAAACACAGGGAACTCCTGTCCCAGAGGCTGTAATTCTGCCCATCAGCAGGAACAGCACCTTTTAAAGAGGTGATTCAAAGGCTCCTCTCCACATGTTCTCTGTTGAAGTTGTAATTCATACATATATATGAATATGTTCATATGTATATTTAATATATATATTTAATTTCCCTAGTGATTTCTGATTTCTTCTTTGATGATGGATTATTTAGAATGTGTTATTTTATTTGCAAATACTTTGAAATTTTAAAAAGAACAAAAGTTTTTTTGAGATGGGGTTCTTGCTATGTTGGCTAGGTTAGCCTCAAACTCTTTGGCTCAAGTGATCCTCCTGCCTCAGTGTTCCAAGTAGCTGGGACCACGGTCACTTGCACTATACCTAGCTTCCTTCATGACCCATTTTGAGTTGGCTCCGGCATAACACTGTGCCAAATACTTCTTCCTTTGTATACTGTTTCTAAATAAATCAGCCTTGTTGTTAATAAGCCTGGTGATTAAAAAATAATTTTCATTTTATCCCATGAGGTGGGGTAGGAAACACGAATTCCATCTCCCACCCTCAGACTCCTCTAGGCAGGTCTGATCCTGATCCGAGGTGAGCAATTCAGTCAGAGTTTTGGTGAGCAGTTTCACTGAGAGGAGAGAATTAAGCCTATGGGTTTCCCCAGAGCCTTCCTTGCTGTCCTGGCAACTCTCTTCTCTCTTGGTATAATCTTGGGAGGGTCACTTTCCTACTGCTTAGAGTAAGATCGAATGTTGGAAAAGTGGAAGATGCTCCATTACTGGCGGTTTGTAGCCACGGAGAGAGGGGCAGAGGACTGTCTTGCACATCTGTTATGCTTCCTGCCCTTCTTCTTTTTCCCTTTCCTGTTGTTGCCCATCACATTCCCTGATGTCATTCCTGCCATTGTGAGCTGACAGGCCCTCCCAGCCCTGGAGGACAGCCATAAGTAGGGAGGGAGGTAGAGCTGCGGAGGTGGGGGAAGCAGTGGTCACCTCGGAGTTGGGCTGGGTCTGCAAGGAGCCCCAGAGATGTTCCCCAGCCCATTCTTCCCAAGAACCAATGAGTAAAATTAGGGGCCTCCCTCCTAAGGTCAGAGAACCAGGCCCTGGAGTAGCACTTGGGGTGGAAAATGGCCTTCTTTGTCGACTGATTCGTTCTCCAGAATTCAACTTGTTCTCCAACTCAGTGGTGTTTGAAAGCACCTTTATCCAGGTATCCCCATGCCTGTCAAGGCCACCTGTCTTCCCCTTCCTGAAACTGTTCCTATGGGTTGGTCACAAGATGCTGTGGACTTTGAAAGCCCTGGGGTGGAGAAAGAAACCACCAAAGCCAGAACAAAGCAGAGGATCTGGGTCCCAAGTTCAACTTCAGTTTGTGCCTACAGCATGAGAGAGCTCCTTGCAGGCCATGTGGTTTAAGGAACTAGACTCAAACCTTACAAGGAAGCCAGAGCTGTCTCCAGGTAGGACCACAGGCACCCTCTCTGGGCCATTTGTCTGAAGTGGATGGTTTCAGGGAACAAATGCCACTATTGGAAAACCTGTTCTGAGATTCAGCCTTCTCTCTCTAGTATAGTTTAGAAACAGCTATTTGAAAGCAAGGCCCCTTGGCAGATTGGTCTTGCTCCGATTCTGCAAAGCCCCCACAGAGAGGTGATATGACAGTGGAAGTGTACAATCATGGCCTGGGGAAGCATGGAGCCACTGGGAGTGTGTGGTGGTTGTCTGAATAGGTATCAGTTGTCACCAGATCCTGCCTGTCCCCACAAACACTGGCCTGACCCTGTGTGTCCGGGTTCCTTTGTAGTGTGATATAAGCCATTAGTCAGCCAGGAAGCACATTCTAAATGTCCACTGTGTGCGGGGCAGGAGATGCCCAGAATATCAGGTAGTGTCCTGGACTAAGAGACTTGTAAGTTTGGTCTACCCATTATAAATGCTATCTAAGCGAGCTCTGTGTTGCAAAGTTTGGAACAAATGATCCCCACGGTATGAGTACAGAGAACAGGTGCCTGGAACATCCAGAGCACTCCCTTTTGCACTTTGACAGTTGGAAAAGACTTTCCAGAAAACAAGGTTATACTTCACTCTTTGAGGTATTGCTGAGTCTTTGGTGATCAAAAGATAGGAAGGAGATGTATCTAGCAGAGGGACTTCGAAGGACCTGGGTCAAGGCAGGGAGGCTGGTATTCACAGAGGGTCTGAAGGACAAGAACCCACCCAGATGAAGTGGATAAGGGGCAAGGAGTTGTAGGAGAGAAGGCAGGGGAACCACTGGAGGGACTTGGTTTGGGGATTACTCACAGAGCAACAAGCTACTGCCTATTGCAGTCCTAGTGTGGAGGAGCTGAGTTCATGGCTCCTGGTGCTCCCCAGGAACTTGTACTTGGGATCAGCTGGTAAGCCCAGGCAGAACTCATTTGCTAACACTCTTGTAGAAGAGAAGCTTTAACATGGTCTCCAGACTTAGGATCCAATTTCTAGTCATTTCCTTTGGATGTGATGTTTTGGCAGCAGATTTGTCCTCAATATTTTCTAGTTGGTCTAATATTAAAACCATTTAGAATCTCTCAGTGGATACCAGGTGGGCCTAATAGGTGGTAGGAAACTCAGAATGTGCCAGGAAAGGTGGACCCATAGCAGAAGTCAGTTGACTTGATGTGACTGAGCCTGAGATGAGTCATAACTCAGTGTCGCTGCTTCCTCTCTCCCTGCTCTCCACCACCTTCACCTCAGAGCAGCTTTAGCCCCAAACATTTACTGAACACTTTCAATATGTGTTGTCCTCTATGTTTTGTAGGAATATAAATTCCATTCTACAACATGGGCCCCAAGAAATGTCACTTTCCCTCCTAATGTCAAAATTCATTTTTCTAGAAGCACTATCTGGTCAGACTGTTGGGAAATACATTCCAGTCATTTCTGGGGCCTTTTCCTTGACCCCAGTTCTACCAGGAGCAGGACAACAGTCCTGATGACTTTATAAAATCTAGAAATTTGGGAGAAGCATAGTGTCTTGGGAATATAGGGGTCTCTCCTCATTTGTACCTTACATTGGTCTCTGTGTCTCCATAGTGGCCACAGCTCTGGTACCTTTCTGTCAGTGAGCTGAGACACTGTGTCCCAGGGCCAGGCAGCCAGACTCCTTGTCCTGCCACACCCCCAGGTGCTTCAGGAGAACAGGTCATTACGGTACTCAAGACCTAGGAAGAAGCTGCTCTTATTCCCAGAGGAAGCTCCTGAACCTCCCTCCACTTGAGTTTTCTGGGTCTTCCTCTTTTACAGCTTTTCCTGTCTCTCCTCTTCTTCTGGGACTTTCTTCACACCATATCCTTTTCAAGTTGGTAGAAGTCAGTACTGGCTTCTGCTACCCAAGGAAGAGTGGATAAAATTTCAGTGCCACCCAGCTCTTTCTTACATCTTTTCACAATTAGGAAATGCCACAGAGTTCCTGTTCCCAGGGAACTTTCAGGCTATGTGGGGAGACCAATAAAAAGAATAGCAGGTCATGGCCCAACCCAGGATGCTGTACACCTGTCACCAAGCTGAAGTGCCCTTTTCTGTATCTTCCCACCCTTTTGCTCCTTCCTGACCCATGTACCTGGGGCCAATTTCCAGGTCAAGCCCACAGACTGGATGGATGTCTGGGAAAGATCTACCACCATGATTCTTGGGGTGACATCCTCAGTGCCCTCCTTGCCACTACCCAACGTCCTCCTGATGGCCAATGTCACCTGGCCCCAGACTCCATTTTCTACCTGGAGCACACGTAGTGTCCCAGTCATCACACTGAGCAGGTAAAGGCTGGAGGGAGGGACCACAATGGTGGGCAGATACAACTGTTCTGTAGCTGGATTTCAGATCAAAAGAAAGAAGTGTTCTTCAGCGTGAAACTCATTCATTCATTCATTTAACTAGTATTTATTTAGTATCTACGTATACCAAGCATTGTGTATGGTGCTAGGGGTGAAGCAGTCCACAGTTCACAGCTCCTGACTCAAGCCCAGTTGTTGAAGATTTTGACTTCCTTTTGTTTAGTTTAATTTTTTTCGGCATAGATGTAAGGGGTTCCCCAAGAAAAGATAGAGATATGAAAGTAAAATATGACTATGGTATGTTAAGATTGAACAAAAACTGACTGTACAGGAGACATCCATCCTTGTGCTTACCCTCTCAACACAGATAATCATGATGTAGGGAGAAAGCCTGGAGATGGAGTCAGGAAAACTTTGTTCCAGTTCCCACTTGAGCAAACTAATGAGGTTTCCCAAGTCTCAGTTTCAAAATCCATAAAGTGGAAGTAACAATATCTTTCCTCCATCAAAATGTTGTTGTGGGAGTTAAGTGAGATATTATGCAATCAATAGCAGCCATTGTTATTGATGTGGGCAGATTGGTAAACAAAAGTCCTGGAAATCAAAGAGGAGTCAATCTTGGTCATTCCCACTCTCAGAACACAAGCTCTCTCCCCTCTATATTCCCAAGCAGTGGTGGGAGGCACCAACATGGGAATTTCCTGATTATGCCCAGGATTCTCCCCCTGAAGTATGTGGAGCTACAAATCTATGACCGGACCCAACGCATCCTGCGGCTTAGAACAGTGACAGAAAAGATCTACTACCTGAGGCTCCACGACAAACATCCAGAGGCTGTGTTTCAATTTTGGATCCGCTTGGTGAGAATTCTACAGAAAGGTCTATCCATCACCACCAAAGACCCAAGAATCCAGTTCACTCACTGCCTGGTGCCCAAGATGCCTCGCCCCTCCACTGGAACAACAGTAAGTAGAGCATCCCTCCAAGATCTGCACCGAAATGAATATAGATGTGTATGTATGTATACATATATAATATACATGTGCACAGATGCACAGTTGGCCCTCCACATCTGCAGGTTCCATATTGATGGATTCAACCAACTTTGGAGCAGATTTTTTTTTTTTTTTTTTTTTGTACCGGGGATTGAACCCAGGGGCACTCCACCACTGAGCCA
>JAJEJO010005060.1:90221-116932 GCA_020662805.1 Glaucomys volans | reverse complement strand
ACCCAGGGGCACTCCACCACTGAGCCATATCCCCAGCCCTATTTTGTATTTATTTAGAGACAGGGTCTCACTGAGTTGCTTAGTGCCTCGCTAAGTTGCTGAGGCTGGCTTTGAACTCGCGATCCTCCTGACTCAGCCTCCCAAGTTGCTTGGATTACAGGTGTGCACCACCATGCCCGGCTCCAGCAGAAATATTTTTAAAAAGATGCTGGGCTGTGTTTATCCTAGCCCATCATCTGACTTCCTCTCTCCTCTCATCCCATTGCACCCACACTGGCCCATGAAACTCCTTGAAATCTTCCCCTCAGAACTTTGCACTTTCTACTTCCCCTGTCTGGAAAGAGTTTCCCCAGATTTCCACCAGTTTGTTCTCTCACCTCTATTAGATCTTTGTTCAAAGGTCATCTTTGCAGTGAGGCCTTTTCTGACAGTACTCCTTATTCCTTTCCCCTGCTTTCTTCCACTCCCATACATGTTACCATAGACCACACAAACACTTATTATTTTACTGTTTGTCTCTGTAATAGAATGTGAGTTCACAAAGGCAGAGATTTCGTTTTGTCAATTGCAGAGGTTGGGAAACTTGTCCTGTAAAGGGTAAGATGGTAAATATTTTAGACTTTGTGAGTCATATAGTCTTTGCACAACTATTCATCTCCACTGATAGCACTGAAGGATATAATGCAAACAAAAGGGCATGAATGTGCTGCAATAAAATTTTATAAAAACAGGTGGTAGAGCAGATTTTGGTCCAGGGCCTAAGATTTGATGCACCTTGGTCTAATGTGTTCATTGCTCTATCCTCAGTGCCTGCAACTATGCCAGGTAAACAACTGGCGCTCAGTATTTTTTCTTTCTTTTGGACTGAGTTAGTAACTAAAATGGAATTCAATGTAATTTTTTGAAAAGTTACAAATTAGGAATGAGTACTAATGAGGAAAACACCATGATTGCATTTAGACACTTTTAGACAAATGTCAAATCGAAACTGTGATATTAATTATGTCTTAAGAGTTCTTTAGGATCTAGTGATATTTTTCCTGTTATTTCTGTTAATGCTGTAGTAGCATACACACACATACACAACTTTGTAAGTAATTTGAAATTATTTTGCTCAGAAATATTAAAGAATGTAGATATGTAAAAAGAGTAACAAAGCAAATGATTATTTTTCCACAGCATAGAAATAACAATGGGCAATAATTTGCAACCTTTTTTCAAGTCTTGTCTTTAATGAATAAAATGTTGCAGGTTAAGTGGAAACCCTTTTGAGCACCTCTAGTCCTATTTCCCTTTCCTCTCCCCACCAGTAACCTATCATCATGAATTTGATGTAATCTTTCTGATCCTTGATGTTATTCTTCTGCTTTATGTAATTTGAGATGTATATTACATGTATCTCAATGTTAAGTGTAGACACCTGTCCTATGTGTGTATATACAGTTCATTAATTTCAATCACTGTTAATGCTAAATTTCACTATGTATAGATAACATATCCAAATGAAAATATTTCCAAGTACAAAAATACAGAAATACAAAAATTGCAAAACCATTTATCATATTTATTGGGCAGTCTTAATTATTTTTGAGATTGTGCATACTGAAGTCCAGTGTTGCTCAAGTCTTTTACCAAATAAAAGAATTAAAAACAAACAAAAAGAAATATTTGGAATGGCTTCTGGTCAGGTGTAGTGGTGCAGATCTTTAATCCCAGCAACTTGGGAGGTTGAGGCAAGAGGGTCTCAAGTTTGAGGCGAACTTGAGCAACTTAGCAAGACCCTATCTCAAAATAAAAAAGGCTGGTAATATAGCTCAATCCCTAGTACCATGGGGAAAAAAAGAAGGAAGGAAGGAAGGAAGGAAGGAAGGAAGGAAGGAAGGAAGGAAGGAAGGAATAAATTGTCTATAGTAAACATATCAGACATTTTTTGTCATTATTCCCAAGCAACATAGTTTATTTACATAGCATTTACATTCTGTTAGGTATCATAAGTAACCTTGTAGATGATTTAAAGTAGGAGGTGTGCATAGGTGTGCCATTTTATGTAAGGGACTTGAGCATCCATGGATTTTGGTATTGGGGTCCTGGAACAAATCTCCATACATACTGAGGGACAAGTGTTTATATTGGTGAATGCTGTTTTTTTCACTTTATATTATAGTAACTTTTCCAAATAGCAAATAGGTACCGAATCCTTATTGCAATAGAGTAATAATAAGTTTTAATAAATTTTCTCATATGATGAGTAAGAATGTGGCATCTCTTTGTCTTTCAATGAGTCTGAACATTGTTATATGTGTACTTGTGTATTTTATTCCTTTCGGAATTAACTGTTGAGTTCCTATTTATTTATTTATTAGTGCTGAGAATCAAACCCAGGGTTTTGCTCATGCCAGGCAAGCATTCTACCACCGAGGACCTGCCTAGTGTAGAAGCACAAGAAAGAAAGCTTGATAGACTGGATTGCTCCCAGACCTTGATATTTCAGAACCTAAATACTTAACTCCTCTTATTAAGTGGTATACTTTAGGTGAGTTATCAAAGACTTTGAAAGTCAGCCATTTCACTGCCAAGATCTTGTGTTCTGGGCCAAGTAGCCTCTGAAGTCCATCAGAGAGAATGCACAATCCTGCCAGGCATCCTGTTTTTGGTCTGATGATTCTGGGCTTCATGCTGAAGGAACAGGTTTCCCTCAGAATTAGGCTGTGAAACTCAAGTATAAGCCCACATATTCCTTCAAGGTTATGCCTAGGTTTATGCCTAGGGAGTCCAGGGATTCTCAGGAGCAGCCTGGCCCTCTAACATGCATCTCTCCATACAGTCTGAAGGCAGCCTCTCGACATCCTCCCAGACCAGCGAGACCCTCCGGCTGCTGGCAGCTGAGAAGAACAGTGGCAGTTGCTTGGGACTCTCCACAAGGGCCCAGCTCACATCAAACAGGTGGGTCCAGTTTGGTCAGCTCCATTGTCCCTTCCTCCAGCATGGAGTCACAGAGTCACTCACCCTCTACCAACCTTCCTTTTATTCTAGATAGTCAAGCCCACCACTCCACTTTGTTGTAAGCCTATCCTAGAAAATAGGGTCTGTGGTATTCAGGTCTCTTTGATCTGAATGTTCATTCCCTAGGCAAACCCCAGTGCTTTCATATGCCAGGTGCTTATTAACAAAAGGGATGAAGGATGAGCAAATTAAGCTTAAGGAGTGTACTTAATAACTCAGATTCATGATGTTAGCTATCGATTATCTCCATCTCAGCTTACAAGAGTTATTTGAGAAGATACTACTTCTCTGTCTCACCTATGTCTTCTGTCAGATGGACAGAACAGACAGTAACCCAGAGGGGAAGTGATGTCTAGCTCCAGTGTTTTATTAGTTTACCAAGTGAATTGCATTCTTTCTGTAACATACAATAGAAATCCAAAGCAAGTGCAACCAATATGTTGAATGAATATAGTTTGTAGTCTGGCACAGTGGCCCACACCTGTAACCCCAGCTGCTTGGGAGACTGAGGCAGGAGGATAGCAAGTTTGAAGCCAGTCTGGGCAGCTTAGCAAGACCGTGTCTTAAAGCTAAAATAAAAGGGCTGGGGATGTGGCTCAGGGGTATAGTGCCCCTGGGTTCAGTCCCCAGTTCCACAAAAAAAAAAAGGTACAATTTGTAGGATATTATCAAGATGCAAACTTATTTTTATCTTAATTTTTTTCAGTGGGAGAAGTTTTCCTTTTGCTTCAGGATAAAAGCTGCTTTTCTTGCCAGTCCCCATAGCATATGGCTCCCTCTTTGTGTGTGTGTGTGTGTGTGTGTGGGTGTGTGTGTATGTGTGTGTACACATGGTCCCCTTAAGTTGCAAGAGTGGCCTCAATTCTGAAATTGAAATGTCGGATGCCTGAAGATTTCAAAACACTGAATTTATCATTCTTCTTCCTCTTCACTACCCTCAACTTGGCCCTTTGTCAAGATCTCCTATCCTAGTAGTGGACTGACTGAGTTGTCACTCTTCCTAATGCTTTAAGGTAACTGTCTCTTAAGAGCTAGCTTTATTTCTTCCTTTTTCTCTCTTTCTTTCCTTTCTTTCTACTCTTTCTTTTCCCCAGTACTGGGGATCAAACCCAGGGCCTTCAGCATGCTAGGCAAGTGCTCTAACACTGAGCTACAACCCCAACCCTTTTTAAAAATTTCTCATTTTTGAGACAGGCTCTGGCTAAGTTGCCCTAGCTGGCCTTGCACTTATGTTTCTCCTATCAGCCTTCCAAGTAGCTAGGATTATAGGTGTGAGCCACCACCTATGGCTTTTGGGTTCATTGAAGTCCCATCCCTTTAATTGCAACTCTGAAAATGTTGTGATATCTCCCTTGTGTCTGGGCACCCTTTTCCCTCGGGGTCTGGCTCTGCAGGGTTTCTTGCCACCAAGCAGTAGTTGACAGGGTGCCCTCTGGGGTAGGACCTACAATTGCTTCATGCTGGTATACCATCTGTCTGTCTGGGTGTCTCTGGCTGGCACTGCTGACATCTGGTCCTCAGGAAGTGTCCTCTTGTTCTTTGACCAGCCACTAGGAAGGAGGACCCTGGTTCTTGAAAAATAGCAATTTGTCACTGCACCAACAAAGAAACCCCTGTCTCATCTATCCTGCCCTCCCTTTGCCTGGGCAGGAATGTGCCCCATCTACTGGCTCTCCAGATCCTAGGACCACAGCTCCAACTTTTGGGTGGCCTCAGGAAGGCCCTCCCTTTAGCCAGTCACTCTTTGCAAAGGGCTCCCTGGGCATGGGGCAAACCCTTGATTCCCAAAGCTAGAGAGACCCCCTGGCTGCCCCAGTTCACACTCCCTTCTCTGTTTGGGGATTTGGGTTCCTGGGGTTATTCAATGTGTAAACCCAATTATGCACTTAAAATTACATTTCTTATCTTTTATCCAGCATTTCAAGGCATTTTGTAGCAAAGACGTCTTTAGATATTTTAGCATATTGCCAATCTTTCGCTTTTAGCTAAACTCAAATTATCGTCACTTAAAAGAACTCATTGCATTTATCTCTGAGTAGTTACAGTGTGAGCAATTTTTACTTTCTTTTTAGTGTTCTTTTATAGTTTATATTTTTTCTCTTAATCAGGTCTATCACCACTGAACCAACATCCACAGGTCTATTTTTTTTTTTTTTTGAGGCAAGTTTTTGCTTAAGTTGCTGAGGGCCTTGCTAAATTGCTGAGGTTAATTTGAACCTTCAATCCTCCTGCCTCAGCCTCCCAAGTCATTGGAATTACAAGTGGATGACACAGTGCCTGGCACCCCCAACTCTTTTAATTTTTAATTTCTGTGGCAGGGCCTTGCTAAATTGCCTAGGCTGGTCTTGAACTTCCAATACTCCTGATTCAATCTCCTGAGTCACCAGGATTACAACCCTGGCATAAAATGGTTTTTAAAGTAGATTTTAACCATGTTTTCTTTTTCTTCTATTGCTGTCACTGACCCTGACATTTCTGGTTTCCCACAGAAACACCCAAACTGCCATTGAAGTAGGCAGTTGCCACAGCTACAAAAAACCCTTGCTGGTGACTTCTCCACTCAACTTGAATATACCCATGAGAGCCACCTTGAATCACAGCCTCTGGGAACAAGAAGATCCAGATGAGCACTTCCTACAGGTTCCTGTAGCCAGTTCCCTAGGAGAGAACTTTCTGGGGCCCTGACATCTAGCTAAAATGGGATAATCATCTCTGGTGTCTGTGCAGCCTTTAAGGCTGTTTAGAAAGATTCCAAGTGACATGGGTGGGGTTAGATGGAGTTTATAACAACATGCTGCTATACTTCCAACAATAAACCTCCATGTGAGTCCCTCACTCTTTGTAGGTCATTCCATGGGGAAGCTCTGGGCTGGGGAACAGGAGCCTGCTCCTTGGGACATAAGTGAGAAGAAAGTTATTATCTGCCCAGTTGAAACCCCAAAGCATCTGAGCAAAACCAGGAAAGCCAGTGCAGAGGAAAGGGCCTTCTGAGAGAAACCAGCTTCCTTCCTCAAACGGATAAGTAGATACACAGGAAGGGCTTGGCTACAAGCCCAAAATTAAAGAAATCCTGAGGATGATGGTGACCAGCTGGGAGATACCTCTGTGTGACCTTAGTTATCACAAGTCAAAAATTGAGTCTTCATCTTCCCTGTCTCTGTGTTACTGTAATACAAGCAACAATAGGTGTTGGCAAGGATGTGGGGAAAAAGGTACACTCATACATTGCTGGTGGGGTTGCAAATTGGTGCAGCCACTCTGGAAAGCAATATAGAGATTCCTTCAAAAACTTGGAATGGAACCACCATTTGACCCAGCTGTCCCTCTCCTTGGCCTATACCCAAAGGACTTAAAATCTGCATACTACAGTGATGCAGCCACTTCAATGTTTATAGCAGCCCAATTCACTATAGCTAGATTATGGAACCAACCTAGATGCCCTTCAGTAGAGGAATGGATAAAGAAACTGTGGTATATATACACAATGGAATATTATTCAGCCATAAAGAATAATAAAATTATGACATTTGCAGGTAAATGGATGGAATTGGAGAAGATCATGTTAAGTGAAATAAGTCAATCCCAAAAAACCAAAGGTCAAATGATCTCTCTTAAGTGGTTGATGACACATAGCAGGGGTGGGGGGGAGGCACAGGCAGAATGAAGAAGGGATGGATTGTATAAAAGAAAATGAGGGGTGGGGAGGGGGTGGGGAAGAAAAGATAATAGAATGAGACAAACATCTATACCCTATGTGTATGTATGAATATGCAAATTGTATGATTCTACTTTGTGTACAACCAGAAAAATGATAGTTGTACTCCATTTGTGTACAATGACCTAAAATTTAAAAAAAAATTAATTGAAAAAAAAAAAGCTTAAAGGGTCACCCTGGGCCATACAGACTTAAGATTGCTAATGAAGACATGGCTTCTGGAAAGGAAAATGATGACTATGTATCACTGGAAGTCCCCATCGATTTGACTACCATATTTCTATCCATGACCCAATGAAGCAGACTGGATGACACTGTGTCTTTGTGTATTGGGGTCAAGGCAGGAGCTTTGGTCACCCTCTGCACAAGTAAGAAATATTTTCTCAGAAAATGCCACACACTGGGGATCAGAAAGTACAAAAAATTAACATTTTTCTCCTAATTTTAACAATTGATATGCCCTACTTTAGTCTTCAAGAATACTCATTACATACTATGCCATATTATAAAACACTTATTTTAAAAATTAAATCTATATATTGACTTTCTTATCAATAATCTTATTGTACAATCAAAATTAGCGTTCTTTGGTTTGGAAACAACACTTAGTGAACATTCAGATAACTTTTAAGAACTATTTAGCTTTGTGGGTGGTAAGGGGGGTTGATATTTTGTAAAAGTTTTGGGTTCCATTTTAATGGTCTTTGTATGGAGTGTGTTAAGTTCTTCAATAATCTCGCCTTTAAAACTTTGAAGATAATACTTTTGTGCAACTCTATTTTTGAATAAAGCCATGACAGTGTTAAAACAAAACAACAACAAGGGAAATGCCAGCACACTATTCAGTAAGTATTTATCAACCTCCTGTTGGTGTCAGACACTGCATCTGGTGCTGAATGTGTTAGATCAGAGAGAACAAGACAGATGGACAAGCTCCCTGTCTTCAGGGAAGGTATGGGAGAAATACTGAGCTTTGTTTTGGAGACAGAGCAAGGCCATTAAGGTTGACATGATGTTTGAGTCACTCAATCTACAAATAAAGGCTGGAGGATCTGCCTTCCTGTAGTTCACATCCTGAGTGATGCAGAGAGAAATAACTTGATTTTCCCTCCTTCTTGTGCTTGCTTATTTGGACTGAGTGGAAAATCCAGGCTAGACTGAATCAGAAAAGATAGCTGAGAGGATGCCTAATGTTTGTGGGTTTCTTCCTGCCTCTGTTAAAAATACAAGCAAGACAAATTTCCTTTGGACATATTGTAATCAAATAAGCTGAGCATTGTTGGTGCTGGTGAGAGACATCTAAAAGCTGAAATTAGAAGGGACTAATGTGGAGGGTGACCATAATTCCCAATTCATGCCTATTGTCCTAGAAGCACTATTATCATATACCTATTTATCCCCTAGTTGTTCCTGTATGGATGAATTGTATGACCACCCTACTAATATGGTGTGTTTATGAACATTTAAAGGATCTCCATCCCCATTTCTGTGGCTTGGGTTTAAGCCTCCATCAACTCTCAGCTAGACTATTGTGATTATCCTAATTGGTTTCCCAGGCTCCATTATCACCATAACAATAATAGCTAACACTTTTGGAAACTTGCTATGTGCCTAATGCCATGGTAAAGCTGTACAGTGATTACTCGGTACACACCACAACCCACTGGGAGGTAGCTATTCATTACATTTTATAGATGATAAACGTGGGTCACAGAGATACTCAAGAATTTGCTTGAGATTACTTACAGGTAGTAGGTAGCAAAGGCAGGCCTTGATTCCAGTCTTCAAAGCCCACACTCTTAATATTCCTCTAGTCTTTTCCCAATCCATTCCCTTTCTGAAACATATATAGAACCAGAACTTCCCCCGTAATAAAACTGAACTCTTTGACATGAAATGACCAGGACCCTTCCAATATTTCAGCTGCTCCACTGGCCACTGTTTCCTTTCAACTTTATGCTCCCACAGAGCCAAATTTCTTGTGTTTTCCTAAGTGCACCATGTCTGTAGATACTGCAAAGATGTTGCACCTACTTTCATTCTACCCAAGACACTTTCCCTTGCTTTTTCTTTTCTTTTTTTTTTAAGGTTTTTTTTAAATATTTTTAGACGCTGATAGAACTTTTTATTTTATTCATTTGCTTATATGTGGTGCTGAGAATCGAACCCAGTACCTTACACATGCTAGGCAAGTGCTCTTCCACCGAGCCACAACTCCAGCTCCTCCCTTGCTTTTTCTATCTATTGCTTTCAAGATACTTGTCCTTATTGACAGAGTTTTTCTATATTACTTATGTGCCTGGTGTGTGTTCATATATATATATTTTTTCTTTTTTTTTGAGGTTCTAGGGATTGTACCCAGGGCCTTGTGCTTGTGAGGCAAGCACTCTACCAACTGAGCTACATCCCCAGCCCACTTACATGTCCTGTGTGTGCCTTGTATTATAGCATTTCTCACCTTATTGTAGTTTTTGTTTACATGCCTGCCCTGTTGGTGAAATTACAACTCTTTGAGAACAGATACCATTTGATATCAGACTGCTTTGGTCACCATTAAAGAAACTGACTGTAACTTAAACCCAGTAGATTTCACTGGAAGGATGTGGGTTGACTCACAGAACCAAAGGGACAACTGAAGAGCCAGTCTTAGAATACAATGACACCAGAACAGCTCTGGGAATCAGGGAGAGGTGGCTAATTGACCATCACATCAAATGCTGCAGTTGGCTGAGTGTTTTCCTCAAAATATTGTTATAAGAGAACAAACAGGAATGGATGTCTGGTACCTGATAATAACCAGTGTCCCCTGCAGTCTTTATTCTCTGCTATGAAAGAGTCTGCCATGGTCTTGTGTACATCTCTACACATCCTTGCTAAGTATGCTGAATTCCAAGGCCTAACTCTCCTCTGACCCTGAGCTGTTTCTGTAGCTAGTCATATAGGCAATTAAGGAGGTCAAGGCAGACACAGCAGGGTTACCTGCTGACTTCTTGCTCTCCCAGGGAGGAATCTGGTTTGACTACTGTTTGCTTAGCCCTGGGCTCTCAGCTGCACTGCAGTCCATTGCTGGGTCTACCGTGTTGCTTGAATCGGGGCAACTGGGCCTGCCTTGTGGATGCTTCTACTGTTTGCTGAGCTGTAATAATAAACTATCTGGCTTTGACCATTGAATCCCCTCATCTACCTTAAAGAAACTGACTGTAACTTAAACCCAGTGGATTTCACTGGAAGGGTGTGGGTTGACTCACAAAACCAGAGGGACAACTTAAGAGCCAGTCTTAGAATGCAGTGACACCAGAATAGCTCTGGGAATCAGGGAGAGGTGGCTAATTGACCATCACATCAAATGCTGTTTGCTGAGCTGTAGTAATAAACTATCTGGCTTTGACCATTGAATCCCCTTATCTACCTTAGGCAACCAGACAATTAAGGTAAGTCAAACTGCTTGCTTGGTTAGTCACTTTTTTAGAATATTGTCACTCTTTGCCATCCACTGAGATCTGGCTTCTTCCCTGGCAGTATCCCCCAAATTCACATATTCATATATGCTCTCATTCAATCATTTTATTTACTATTAAGATAATCTTCAACCAACATAATGCCTCTGTTTTCCCGTGTGTGTGTGTGTGTGTGTGTGTGTGTGTGTATGTAATTTTTAAAATTTTGAGGCAAGGACTCAGTAATTTGACCAGGGCAACAGCCTCCCAAGTAGCTGGCACCACGATGCTTGGCCTCAGTTTTGAAGAAAACATTTCTCTTTTTAAAGGCCACACAAAGCCTCTGGTCTCAAGTCTATTCCTGTTGCTATAACAAGAATATCAAACTGGGTGGCTTATAAATAACAAACATTTGTCATGGTTCTGGAGACTGGGAAATCCAAGATCTGGTGCTGGCAATTTGGTGTCTGGTGAGGACACACCCTCACAGATGGCACCTTCTTGCTGTGTCCTCCGCAGGCCATTTGCTGTGGTAGAAAGAGGCTCTTTCTTGGGCCTCTACTATGAGGGCTTTCATCTCATTCATGAGGGTTCTACCCTCATCATCTAATCACCTCCCACAGGTTCCAACCTCTTAACACTGTCACCTTGGGGATTAGGTTTCAAAATCCTAAAATTTCAAAATTTAGGTTTTCAAAATCTGATGCCCTGAACTATCAGAATCCTGGGGGATACAAACGTTCAGCCCATAGCAGCTCCCTGAGTTACTGTAATCCCTCCTCGAATCTAGATCCACTGGGTAATGTCCAGTCTTCCTCGGGTTTGTTTCTGTCTTACCTTTGTGTTCCAAAACTTCTAGATCCAATGGTAATTTCAAATGCCTCGAACATCCTGTGTACAATAATGAGAGGAGGAATAATTTAAATAACATATGTCACCGCAAAAAAAGAAATACAGGTAGGAGTTTTAGTTCTTGTTCCTGTATCTTAGTTCCAAAGTAGTAGTAGCTGGTATTTATGATTTTGCTTTTTTATTAGCCATCTCATGTACTTCTTGCTTTGCCCTATGGGTACCTGATTGGAGCTCTTTTCTCTGGTAGGGGAACCACATACTTTACCTCCTAAAGACCTAAGCCCTTGATGGGTTTGCTCATGCAGCGTTTGTGATCTCCTGTTGGCTGAGTGGGGTCCAGTGAGATGCATCTCAGTTCCATCTGGGTGCCATTCTTTCTCCTTCCTGCACCCACTTTGTAGAAGCCACTCTTTTTGCCCCCAAACACATTCCACTCCAAACAACTCCAGAATCCCCCTTATAGATATAATCATTTTTACCTACAGGCACGGTAAGTCCAAAATGGCAACATTTGCCTCAGTTTTCAGTCATTGAAATGATTTTTGTGCCCCTTAGGTATTAAAGTCTTCTACCACTAGGTATTAAAATCTCCCAACTTCAGACATGTACATTATAAAATTTTTTCATACAACTTGTGTTAGTCAGCTTTCTGTTACCGTGGCAACTTTCTTTTACTGAGATGCTAAACTTGAAAAGAAGAAAGGCTTATTTTTGCTTAAAGACCTCTCACTAGGTCTTATCTCTTAAAGTTTCCACAGTCTCCCAGTAGAGCCTAGCTGGGGAATTGGACATTCCTGATCTAAACTATAGCCCAACTCTTTGGGAAAACTCCTGGAGGATGTTCTCCATTAAAACAAAGTCAAGGGCTGGGGCTGGAGTTCGGTGGCAGAGCGCTTGCCTACCATGTGTCAGGCACTGGGTTCGATCCTTAGCATCACATAAAAATAAATAGAATAAAGGCATTCTGTCCATCTACAACTACAAACAAAACAAAACAAAAACCCAAAGTCAACTCAGAAAGAGGAAAGCCTAGGCCCAGGAAAGGGGTAGGTTCTATCAAGGAATGGAATTGGAGGAAATATCCAGGATGACCTTTAAGGGAGAGCCCAGAATGACAGTCAGCTATTGTTGACCAGGAGGGAGGACCCTGCTAGACGTGCCCATGATCAAGTTGGTGGAATGCCTGACTGGGTTGAGTGCACTGAGTGATTTGCACATGTGGCAGAGTTAAGGGGCATGTAAGGAGGAGAGAATTAAGCCAATTAAACAAAAAACATGAAAGTAATTACTAATCCCAAGAAGAAAATGTTGTACAAAAAAGAAATATAATTTAAGTATGCACTAACTCGGTGACTCTTCTTTTTTTTTAATTTTATTTTTTTAAATGTATTTTTTATTGGTTCTTTTTAATTATACATGACAGTAGAACCCATTTTGATATAATTATCCAGCAGGGAATATATCTTTTTTTTCACATTGTAGATTCACACGATTCATATAATCTTAAATATACATGGGGTGATACTGTCTTTGGGGACTCTTAATACTGTAAAAATTGAATGAACATTTTTTTTAGTTGTAGATGGACACAATGCCTTTATTTAATTAATTAATTTATTTATTTATTTATTTTTATGTGGTGCTGAGGATCGAACCCAGAGCCTCACATGTGCTAGGTGAACATTCCACCACTGAGCCACAAGCCCTCCAAAAAATTGAATAAACATTTAATCAAAGGTGATGAGAACTGTTTGGAGGATGGGTGAGGGATAGGGGTGTTGGCATGGAGGGAAGGAAGGTGAAGATAAATTCCATCCTCCATAATCAGAAGTTCTGTGCCCCAGAACTCCTTTGTTCCTGCCTGTTCCCTCAGTGAATCTGTGCAGACGCAATCAAATGGGCTCATTGCCTCTGGTTTCCAGTGGGTTTGGCCAGAGGGAAGTCCAGGTAGAGACCAGAGGGTCAGGACAACTCTTCCCTCCGTCGTGGTCACATGAGGCTGGCTCTGTCCTTGAACAGGGGAAACTGCTCCTGTGTGGGGCCTCCTCTAGGAGAGTCTCCTTTCCTGGCCCAGTAACCGCTCCCTTCTCTTGTCCTTCAGGTTCATGACAGACGTGGTTAACTGGATGCTCCCCTCCTGAATTGTATGTGGACAGGGATGGAATTCATCTTCACGCAGGTGTGGCAGTAGGGACAGCATCCTAACCAGATGCTTCTCTTCTCTCCAACTTCTTGCTTCTCTTTTGGTTCCAGCCTATTTTTGACACCTGGAGCTCTTAGTCTTCAGTTTATGTCAAGAACCCCCAACTGGGGCTGGGTATATAGCTCAGTTGGTAGAGTGCTTGCCTCACATGCACAAGGTCCTGGGTTTAATTCCCAGCACTGCAAAAAACAAAACAAAACAAAACCAACTGCCTTCCAACAAATTCCCCTTGTCCTAAGTTGGCCTGTCCCTTTCCATGCACATAACCATGAGGTCTAATTGATGTACTTTTCCCAGGAAAGCAGATGCTGTGCAGGCATCCATATGCCAATCAAATGTGGCTTATTTGTTTGTGTATCCTCCTGTGCCTGCCAGACACCCAATTAAAGGTTGTTAGATAATCCATTTCTGCCATCACCAGCACTGGCTGTCCCATGCTGTTCCTCCCCTAAGCAAGGGAAGAGACTACAGCCCTTGCTGAGTGGGCTTCTCAGGGAAATTGATTTCGCAGAGACTATTTCTTAGGTAAAAATAACACCACTCAAGGGATTAATAAAGCTATTAATAGCCAATAAGCATACCATCGAAAAGAGAAAAGCAACAAAGCATTGTAATCCAGAGTCAATTAAAGTCCACCAGGACATGACATTTGCAAAAACAATTCCCAAAACAATGAAAAACATGTATCTTCAGGTTTCTGAGATGGAATTTAGAGAAAATGCCCTCAAGGAATAATGACAAGATAGACCCACTTAAAATATGTGGTAGGAATAAGATAACTTCACAATTGCCCTTGGAAGTCTTGAGAAAAAGAGTAAATGGAGGGTCAATGATGACTCTACTGGTGCTGATGCGACAGCAGGGAGGGGAAGTGGAGGATCTGGGAACCCTGAGCACATAGGAACAAGCAGTTCTGACCTGCTCTCAGGAACCATAGGATTCACCCCAAACCCACAGAACTGTAGGCTATTCCCTTGGAGAAAAAAAACACTAGGGGTCAATCTTGAGAAATTCAAGACTACTGTTTAAAAAGGCAAACCCCTGAGAATGGTAAAGCTTCAGAATTTGAAGTGAACATATAGAATTATGAAGGCCAAGGCCACTTACAGGAAGGAGCCTTGAATGAAAGGCTTGAATGAAAATAACCAGAAATAAAGAAATCTAAAGATATGCTCATAGAACACTACTCTGTTTTTCACTCTGATTCCTACCTGACTTAAAGTGTATTTCTCTACTACAGATATGGATAATTTTTTATTAAAATATTACTAACATTTTGAATTATGCCCAAGCAAAATATTGTCTGAGGGACGTTTTTGTTGCAGTAGTAAGCAGAAGCACATGATGTGTTCCATGACACACAAAGAAATATTCACAAATGGTTTTTCCTAAGTTGGGTTTTATAACCCCCTAAAGTCTCCAATTAAGTACGTTGCCCTGGACAAAGAAGGAAAGGAATTTCTTCACATCCATCCCTCCCCTTGCTACCATTCAAGGACCAGATCTAGAGCAAGAAGAATGTGGCACCTTGTGATATGGGATTCTCATGCTTTCAGACTCAGGGCATTGCATTTGGATTGCAAGGACATTTTTGAAAGTGTCTCCACCTCCATAATCTGAGACTCTCATAATGGTGTAAGATAGCTATTATACACTTCATAGGTGAGAAAAATAAAGGCCAGACCAGTTTAAATGATTAAGAAGACTATTGTGATTCTCAAGGTGGGTGATGGCCTCTAGCTAATGCACCTAAGGGAAGGGCGAACCGTGGATGCTCAGCATTCAGCAGGCGCAGTCTGAGATGAGCCATGGTCCCGTGGTGAGTACATGGATGTTTTGATCGTCCCTACCCCCCACCCAGTGGACTGTTTCCTCCAGGATTCAAAACCTTCTCTGAACCCAGCACTTGCAACCGAGGGCCTGATGCTGGTACCCCAACTAACTCTCCAGGGCCCTCCAAGGAAAGCCAGACCTTTTTCCCACACATGGTACCATCAAACATCCAGTGTTCAAATTTCTCCAACCGTCTAATTTGTTTTTTCACAGCAGACAACTAAATCTAATCATTTGAGCATTTCTTATTTTTATTTTTGATACTGGGGATTGGACCAGAGGGTACCTTACCGTGGAGGTACACCCCAACCCATTTTATTTTTTAATTTTGAAAGAGCCTCTTGCAAGATTGCTAAGGCCAACCTTGATCCTCTTGCCCCAGCCTCCCAATGTCATAGGGATTCCAGACATATGCCACCAAGCTTGGCTACACTTGAGCATTTTTAAAAAGATAACAGTTAACCTTTTCCGTGGACACTTTTTGAGAATGTCACATTTCCTTCCTGCAGCCTCACAGGAACTCTCTGGGCCTAATTAGAAGTCCTCCTCATAGCCCTAATTGAATCCTCTGAATCCTCGGGAGCCAGGAAAACAGATGAACATGTTTCTTTTTTTTTTTTTTTTGAACCAGGGATTGAACTCAGGGACACTTGACCACTGAGCCACATCCCCAGCCCTATTTTTGTATTTTATTTAGAGACAGGGTCTCACTGAGTTGCTAAGGGCCTCGCTAAGTTGCTGAGGCTGGCTTTGAACTTGCAATCCTCCTGACTCAGCCTCCCGAGTCGCTTGGATTGCAGGCGTGCGCCACCACGCCCGGCTAGAGCATGTTTCTTAACATCTTTTGTATCCCAAATGCAGCTTGGCCTCTTACCCCTTGGAGAGGCAGGTATACACTTCCCATCTTCTCCCTAACTTTGGCCTCCAGTGCCAAATGTCTTCATTCGTCTTTTGTGTTTTTTTCTTCTTCCTGGTACTAGGGATGAACCTGGGGGTTCTCTAACCACAGAGAACCCAATACTAGTCCAATACTTTCTAAAGGTAAAAAGGAAGACTAGTTATTCTTGCCTATTTCTCAGGAATAAGTAAGCCAAGGATGAGGAAATGGTGAATGGACTTTTGTGCATTATTCCATATAATCCATGAGAATGTAAATAAGCTTAGTTAAAACAATTCTATAAGGGATACTGGTCACAGGTATTTTTCCTTTCTGAGTGTAAGAACCCAGTTCATCCAGCTCATACATTTTTATATATCAGTGCACATTAGGGCTTTTTTCTTTGGGAGATTATGAGCACAGAAAATGGGTTGGTTGAGAATGACCACACTCACATCCTAAAATAAAAGCTAATTTTGCAATGCAGATGATTTAAGCACAAACATGCTCACCCAACTATGAATATTCTGCTTGGACTTCTGAAGGCTACACTTCCAGCCTTCTGCTCTGCTCAGGTCTTATTTGGATGCCTTTGTTCCTGGATCTATTAGTTTTCTTTGTATGATCCATGCTGTCTTCAGCAGAAGGTGCTTCTTGCTTTAGGCTCTGCTAGTTATTCTCATGTTCAGCTGTAAACAAGGAGAACCCATTCAACAACAGCCCAGTAACACTTCACTCTCCTGAGCCTGTGAGTGAGGCGGCCATGAGCTCACTGTTTCCCACCTTTAAAGTAAAGATGTTATCATGTGTTCAGATCAAACCAAGTTCTTTAATGCTATACTGGATATTTGTGTGCTCCCCACTGTCCAGGCCAGGCCAGATGGCATTCCACCACCCTCCATCCTTTCTGACACCTTTGCAGATCTCTATGGGCTGGATCTCTGAGGCCCGTACCTCCTCTGGCTTTGAATGGTCTTAGTCAATAGGGAGGCAGGGAGAACCAGATGGGAAGAGTCTCAGGCTGCAGCTTCAGGTCTTAGAAGGTTTTGGCCAGACTGTGAGGAACCCTCAAACCAATTGCTCATTAGAGGAGTCTGTGTCCCCCAGCCCATTGAGTTCAATGGCTGGTGGGAGCAGCTGTGGTTACTGGAGAGTCTCAAAAGTAGTGGTCCCAAAGTAGTGGGGAGTCCAGAGAGGCCGCCAGTGAGGTCCCGGCAGCTAATGTCTAAGCAGAGCATTCTCATGGTCCCACACAGTACTGCCCAAACCTAACTGAACTGAGAGTGTTTTATCCCTCTTGAAACTATTATTAATACCCCTTAAAACTGGTATTCTGAAAAATGCAGTTGGAAGAATAACATAAATCTTTCTTGAGCATTTTTATTTTCTTTTTATGTTGCATTAGTTTTATTGCCTTTAACTTTCGCACTGGACACATCCCATAAACATACTACATGTTGTGTAAAATAATATTATGTTTCACAAGATTACTTTTCAAGTTTGTTTTGCTTTGTTTGCAGTACTGGGGATTGAACCCAGGGGTGCTCTATTACTGAGCGACGCCCCCAGCCCTTTTTACTTTTTTTATTTTTGAGACAAGGTCTTACTAAATCACCTCTGCTGGTCTCAAACTTGCAATCCTCCTGCTTCAGCCTCCTGAGTATCTGGGATTACTGACATGTACCACCACATCTAGCCCTTTTGAGATATTAAGATGTGACCCCAAAGATGTATGGGTGTCTGCATGGAGTCTCTGCACACCCCTTTTTCCCTTCGTGTTTTGAAACTGCCTCTCTCCCTTTCTTGTTGTTCTATTTGTCCTATAGTCCCCTGTGTCCCCTTGGCTACTTCAGATGCATTTGTATCAACTTTGTCTAGTCCCTCTCTCAACTCAGACTGTCAGTAGACTGAGATATTTGACCAGGTTATTAATGTTTTCCAAGTCTGATTCTAAGTCAATGAGTTTTAGTGGGGCATAACTCTGCCATTGGACGTGTTTGGAATTTTTTAGTTGGAGAGGGGTGTTTGGGGGAGTCCCATGGTTGGAGACCACTAAAGCATCTAGTAGGCCAGGCCCCTGGTGCTAGAAGTCCTGCAGAGAACAAGTTAGCCAGCACCCTGCATGATTTTCTCATGCCCCGGGGAGCATTCTGGTAGGTGTAAAACCTGTTTACAACTCCTTGAGTCTAGAGGGTGACTCTGGAGTAAGCCAAAGATCCCCAGCCAACCCTCACTCCCAGTTTTATTATATACTGAATTTTTCCAGAAATGTAACCACCATGCCCTTTTAAGGAAAATGATACTTTGTTTTCTTTGGCACTTGACCATGTTTGTTCACACTTGAGAAAATCATAACAAAGTTGTCTTTAGTACAGTGTAATCTATCTGATAAGCAAATTTGGATCCCCAACCCCCATCTTAGTTGGGATTCACTGAGAGGGACTTGGAGCGAAAGGCAAAACCTACCAGGGAAGGAGGACAGCCAGTCTTGCAGGTGGAGGACCTCTCCTCTTCTACGGGTCCAGTATTCTCCTCACCCATCTCCCAAGTTCAGGCCAAGCAACAGGAGATTGCTGGAACTGGTGCCTCTTCCTGGAGATCCTAGCTGGCCTCAGATTCTCATTTTTTCACAAGGCCACGTAAGCAGAATGAAAGCTGCCACTAGGTGGCGCCACACACAGCTCGGACCCCTTGTGGATGGGATCTGCCCCACCCATCTGCTCCTCCCAGCCCCCTGTGGAACAGGCCAACCAAGGCATTTTATTAACTTCACAATAATGCTACCCCATCTCGACTATTTTAAAACCCATATCAATCTTCAGTGGAGCTTAACTGCCTTTTAGTAACTAGTTCAATATACCTTTACAAGTCTATTTTGTTCCTTCTGCATTTTGGATACAAGCTCCTGATTGGAGTCACAACCAACCATTTACATATTAGCATACATATTGTTTTATGCCTTTTCCTTTTATACTACAGTTTCTATTTTTAAAAAACTTAGTATGTATAGGTAGGTTATAATCACTGTGAATTTTATTTCAGGATAGTGAAAGAGTGTAACAAAATATTTGTCATAAAAGAAACTTGGGCTGGATGCAGTAGTGCACACTGGTAATCCCAGCTACTTGAGGGGCTGAGGCAGGAGGATCTCAAGTTTGAAACCAGACTGGGCAATTTAGTGAGACTTTGTCTCAAAATAAAATTGAAAAAAGGGCTGGGGATGTCGAGCACCCCTAGGTTGATTCCCCAGTATCACAAAAAAGAAGATGAGGACCTGGATCACACAGAGTTTGAACTACTTTATTGGAGCACTGACGTCCTCCTCACTACTTCTTTGTTGACTCAGGTGAGACTTGGCTCCCTCACCATCTCCACTGCCTCCTACTCCCACCTCACACTGGGGCTGCCCCTCGGGGTTCCTTTGCTCAGTTCCTTCCAGACCTTCTCCCTGCTCTCAGGGCAGCAAGTCCCTGTTAGCTTCCCCTATACCCAGGAGCACTCCCAGCCATGGAAGAGCCCCCTCCTAGAGTGCCCTCCTCTGCAACTAGGTTCTGCCCTTCCCAACTCATGCCAGCTGGATCCTCACCTCCGTTCTCTTCTGGGCTTCCATGCAGGTGAGGGGGCCCATCTGCATTCCTCTCCCGTGCACAGGTCCAATGCTCCCTCATTATCCAGCCCTGCTGCAGCCGCCTGAGCCCCATGGGGTTCCTAACCACAGTCCTGTACTGTCCATAGTCACCTGCATTTGGCAGACATTCTCTATCATCAGTGTCTTCCACTGTGGGCTCTTCTCCTCAGGTCTTAATTGCTGTCCTTATCACCTCGAGCCCCTGAGGTGTGTAACTGGCCTTCTATGGACTAAGACCTCTGAAATCGTGAGCCCCTAAATAAACCTTTCCTCCTCTATGGTTGTTCTGGTTGGGTCCTTTAGTTATGGCAGTGAAAAAGCTGACTAAAACATTCAAAATATAATAGTGGTGATAAAATGAAATCATAAAAATGAGCAATAAAAAGAGAAAGAACAAATGGAACACACAGTACTCGGGATCAACATGGTACACGTTGATCCAACTGCAGCAATAATCCTATTATATGTGGACAGTCCCTCTACACGCGCCAGTTGAAAGTTAGAAATTGTCAGACTGGACTGAAAGCACAGAACCCAACTATTTTCTCTCTACAGGTACTCTGCTTTAAAATAAAAAGACATGAAGAGGTTAAGAACAAATACATGGAGAAATCACTAAGTGATTTCTAATCACTCACAAATACACTAAGAAATCACTAAGTGTCTTTGGTTAGAAGACACTAACTAAAGGAAAGCTGGAGTAATTATTTTAGTGTCAGCATAGATTTCAGAACAAGGAATATTATCAAAAATAAAGGGGGTAGGATATAGTAACACAGAGATAAATTCTCCTAAAAGATAAAACAGTTCTAAATGTGTATGCATGTAACAAAAGAGCTTCAAAATACATAAGGCAAAAAACTAATAGAGCTAAAAAAGAAGAAAAAATAGACAAGTCCACTGTTATTGGTAGATATTTCAACATTTTTCTCTCAGTGAATTGATAAAATAGAAAGTCCGTGAGGATATAAAAAATCCTGACCAGGTGCGGTGGCGCACGCCTGTAATCCCAGTGGCTCAGAAGGCTGAGGCAGGAAGATCATGAATTCAAAGCCAGTCTCAGCAATTTAGTGAGCCCATAAGCAACTTAGCAAGACCCTGTCTCTAAATAAAAATATGAAAAAGGGGCTGGGGATGTGGCTCACTGGTTAAAGCACCCCTGGGTTCAATCCCCAATACAAAAAAAAAAAAAATCCTGAACAATGCTGTCCACCAATGGGGCCAAACTGACAATTACAGGACACGCCATCCAATAACAATATAAGGCTCTTTCTTTTCAAGTACACACAGAACATTTGTTAATTAAGATAGATCACACTTTAGGCCTAAAACAAACCTCACCAATTTTAAAAGAAATCAAGTAAGCATGTAATCAGACCACAACAGAAAAAGCTAGAAATCAGTAACAAAAAGATTTCTAGGAAATTCCCAAGTATTTGGAAATCAAACAACACATTTCTTAAATGACCTCTGGGTCAAAGAAGACTCAAGGGAAAATTTTAAATATCTTGAATTGCACTGAATGAAAACAAAAGTACGGCATATCAAAAATTTGTGGGATGTTGTCACAGCAGTACTTAGCAGGACAGTGAAGAGTTCAGTGGAGCCAGGCATGGCGGGGCATGCCTGTCATTCCAGTGGCTTTGGAGTCTGAGGCAGGAGGACCACAAGTTCAAACCCAGCCTCAGCAACTTAGTGAGGCCCTAAACAACTCAGTGAGACCCTGTCTCTAAATAAAACATAAAAAAAGGACTGGAGATGTGGTTCAATGGTTAAGTACCCCTGGGTTCAATCCCTGGCACAGATAAAAAAGTTCAGTGACACTGAGTAGAGACTGGAGGAAGGTCTGACTACAAAGGACCACAAGGCAATTCTTGGGGTGACCCCATGTTGGTGGATACATACCTGTGCATTTGTGAAAACCCATAGAACATATATCACTCAAGTGGGTTTCACCATATGCAAAGAGGGAAAAAATCAATCAGAATGTCAGGGGGACCCAGGGTAGAATGCAGACCATGACAAATGAATGGCCCAGCTACATTGAAGGGAGTGCAGGAGAAGGAATCCATCAAAGTAACTGGGGGAAACAGTTGCTAATTGAAGACCGGAAGAACAGTCTAGAAACACAGCATTCAAGTTGGCAAATGTGCTTCTCACGGGATATGGGTTAGCATTTCTGAAACTGCATTGCACAAATGAGAAAATATTTATAATGAGAGCAGCCTCTCCCTGTCAGAGAAAGAAGTTAAAAACATACCAGACAGTACATAGCTTTCTGTCCTCTTGTGCTTAGCCTGGTGGTTGCATGAATCAATAGTTGACTCTTTTTGTTGCCAAGAGGGATTCCATTATGTGGCTGCAGGGGTTTGTTTATCTAGTCAACCTGCCCAGTTGGGGTGATAAAGCCACTACAAACTTTTAACATGCATGGAATTTAGTTCTTATGTCTTTTTGGTAACCTTTCCCCACCCGCAATCTGGAAGTTTCCTGGCCTTTTCTTGTCTTTTCAGTTCTCAACAGTTGTAAAATAGTACAGATTTTGCATTTCCACTGGGTCTTTGGGACTTTCCTCACAATCAATCTCGGGTCATGTTCTCCTGGCAGGAATCCCTGGGGAATGGTGCTGTGCTGTTCCAAGCTGGACATGAGGGGGCATGATTTTATTGTCTGCCAGATTTTTGCACTGTAACGTCACTATTTCTCCCCTGCAGTAGGATGATCAGTTGGATCTTCTGGGACGATAGTCCAGCATTACATCCCTACTTGGTTCCTCATGAAACCTCTTCTATTCACCAGCTTTAGCCTCTGGTGAAAACTCCTGCCTGGATCAACCACAATACGGATGGTGCCAAATTCTATTTCCATTAACCCTTCTACAATTAATCATCAGCACTCTACTCTAAGGAAAAGCTTTGTCTTGTCACCTATTTGTCCATCTATTATCTATCAATTATCTACCTATTATCAGTATGATTCATGGGTTCCAATTTTATTCAGAGGTTTACAATTCACTACTGTCATTATTTGCTTTGCTACTCAAACTGTCTCAGATCTGGCCAGTAGCAGAGCCTCCATGCTGGGGTCTGAGTGCTTTAGACTTGTCCCTATCCTTCTCTGAGTATTTCCTTCCTTTCTGACCAACAAGATTTTCCAGTCTTATCTTGTACTTTTCCTGCCCCAACATGGAATCAGCCATTTCTCCAAGGGAAAAAAAATTTCCTTATAGGGAAAGATGGTATTTAGAAAATCAATGTGGGCATTTAGTATGACCTTTGCTACTGTGGTGTCACTGCTCACTGCTTCCAGGTCCTCTGATGGACAGAGTTACACACACACACACACACACACACACACACACACACACATTCATAGACACATTTACATACTCAAGCATCTATAACTATTTACTTTTTTCTGACACTGGGGATTGAATCCAGGGCCTAGTGCATGCTAAGCCCACAGTCTACCATTGAACTAGCCCCTTTAACTATCGATTCTACCCATATTAATGTACGTATTTTAAAAATTGGTTTCTCCAATTTTAGTCCAATGTCTATCTCCAGTTATTTCTAGGCCTCCCAAACTGTCCATGTTTACAATACCTTCTCCCAAAATGATGGCAAGAACTGGAGCTCAGTGATGAAGGTCTTGTGTTGAGAATGGCAGAGATACTGTACCAGCTCGGGACTGCCTGCCTGGAAACGTTTTAAACACCTTCTCTAGGTGAGGATGTGCCCTATTATCATGGGCTGTATCCTATTCCATCAATTCAACCTGAATGTCTGAAAAATGATGACCCCAGCAGAGGATTCTTGCCTCTGCTGAGACTGGCTGTGATCAGATCAGTAGGGGCTTCTATACTTGAAGATTTGTCTTGAATT
Source organism: Glaucomys volans (assembly GCA_020662805.1). NCBI lineage: Eukaryota > Metazoa > Chordata > Mammalia > Rodentia > Sciuridae > Glaucomys > Glaucomys volans. Next base: position 93,500 of record JAJEJO010005060.1, on the reverse strand, counting down.
GTTTTCCCTGAGCTCATCACTCACTTCCTCAGACTCTCCATTTTGTGTGGGAGTGGGGAAGATAATTTGTGAGAACACACACAATTATATGAACTAGACTTCTGTCTTTATTGTCAGACCATACCCAGATCTATGTTCTCTGTATGTGTTAGCCACCCAACTTAACCTCCTTCCTTCTTAGGTTGCCACTTGTTCAACTTTTGCTATGAGAAAACATTATGGCTGAGCACAGTGGCACATACCTGTAATCCCAGCAGCTCTGGAGGCTGAGGCAGGAGGATCTCAAGTTCAAAACCAGCCTCAGCAACTTAGCGAGGCCCTAAGCAACTCAGTAAAACCTTGTCTCTAAATAAAATAGTTTAAAAAGGGCTAGGGATGTGGCTTAGTGGCTAAGCATCCCTGGGTTCAATCTCTGGTTTAAAAAAAACACCAAAAAACTTATATGTCCTTAATGTGTGTATCAGAGGGAGTAGTTCTGTGACGTGGCTTCTTCACAGAGACTGCTAATTGTCCACAGATATCCTTCCTCTTTAAAGAATGAATAATGAAATCCTCACTTCTAGGTAGGCTTATGGCCACCCAGCTAAAAGCTACATTTCCCAGCTTCCCTTGTACCTGGGTGTGGTCATGTACCTGAATTCCAACCAATAGGGTGTGAGCAGAAGTGATTATGTCATTTCTAGGTCATGCCTTTAAAAGGAATGTGTGTGAGCTCCCCTTTCCTTTCCCTTTTCCCACCGACCAGGATGGAAACACAATGGCAGGAGCTGGAGCAGCCACCTTGGACTTCAGAGATGAAGGTCACATATTGAGAATGGCAGAGATATTGTACCAGCTCTGGACTGCCCGTTTCTGAACTTCTGTGTAAGAGAGAAATGCAAGTTCTATTTTGTTTAATCTCTATATTTTGTTTAATCTTCTACCTTTAATTGTATCCTAAGTAATATAACTTTACACCACTATCTTTACCCCAAAACCTGTACTTCCTCTTTATTTGTACTTTTTTGGGGGGGGGGGGTGGATAGGTACCAGGGATTGAATTCAGGCACTCAACCACTGAGCCCTATTTTGTATTTTATTTAGAGTCAGGGTCTCACTGAGTTGCTTAAGGCCTCGCTGTTGCTGAGGCTGGCTTTGAACTCACGATCCTCCTGCCTCAGCCTCTCAAGTCACTGGGATTACAGGTGTGCGCCACTACGCCCAACCTTGTACAAATTTTTAAATTCAAAATTCATATTATACACCCATGCTTTAAAATTAAACTACTAGCTAGCAAATCAGCTATTTTTTCCAAAGAGTCAGCTTGTGGGTTTACTTATTTTGGTATTATTTGTGTTTTAAGATTACTTTGCTCCCTTTACATTTGAATGAATTTTAAGCTATTTATAGAATTATGGAGTCACATCCTTTTCCTCTCAACATTCTTTCTACATTGTTCCATTGTTCTTTGCTGTCTAAAGTTGCTGAAAAGTCTGAGGCCAGTCTCAGTTTATTCTGCTGGAAACATTGTCTGGTTCTTCTACCTGGACATTTATAGTAGAATTTTTTTTAACCCCAAGATTTACGAACTTCCATAAAATAATTTATGTCTCAATTGTGTCTTTACTCAGTTTACTTGGAATATAGTAAATCTTATCCTTTTGCCAATTTAGGTCTTTTTTGTTTCAGAAATAACTCTTTTTCTACTATGTTTTTGACTAATTGTTTCAATGCCATTAGCTTCCTCTTCATCAGGGATTCTATCCACATGTTGGATCAACACAAATGTCTCTCCTAGCTATCATTTCTTTCTAGTCACTGTATCTCTTTTCCCTTCTCTGTTTTGTTCTATGGGATATCCTCCAACCCAAGTCACTAACTCACATTTCTGTCACATCAGCTCTGCTACTTGTGGCTTCTGATGTGACTTGCAGAATTTAGGGGGTGGGAGTTCTTCTGGGTTTTTTTTCCCTTATCTCTTCCAAGTCTCCCTCTCATTTTATTTTAGTATCTCTAATTTCTTATTTCATCAGGTCCTTAAAAGTGCAGAAAAGATTCTTATCAAATATTTTCTTCTGTTTCCTGAATCATTTCTCTTCTGACAAGGAGTCATTCTATGTATTTTCTTTCTGACATTGTTTGGGAGAAAAGAGTAGTATCTTACATAGATCTCATGGTAGATTTTTAATAAGAAATGGAGACTTTTTAAAATAAAAAAAATGTTTACCTTGAATCCAGAAACCCTTTAGATATAAATTCTAGTTCATGGGAAATTAGTGGCTAGAGAATCAAGCTAAATATCACCACAAAGAAACAACCAGACAAATCCAGAAGGTGAGACATTGTGTAGGACAGCTCACCAACTTCTTTCACAAGTAAGTGTCCTGAGAAAGGGACTCCACTAGATTAAAAGAAGTATGTGAAAATGTGTGGTCCTGAATTTGGAAAAGTCCACTGTAGCAATAATGTTAGTTAACTGGAGAAATTGTAATATGGCATGGAAATTAGGTAAGATGAAAATATACTGAAACACATAGGCAGAGAGTATTGACTAAATGAAGTAGATGATTAAAAGGTTATAAAGCAGTATTGTAAGTAGGATCTTTGGTTTTACACACATGTACACCCATACACACAGTGATTACAATGGTGCGCTCCAAGAAATAGGAATATCCTGGTTTTTTAAGCATTTTCTAATGTTCTGCAGAGTATATATACTGCTTGTGTAATAAAAAAAGTATTTTAAATAGTGACATAGATTTAAATGGGATTTACCACAAGGAGAATAAAGCTTAAGCTTCAGGATCCCGTAAGAGCCTTTCAAGGCCCTAGGAAGACCTCTAATGTTTTTTGTTTGTTTGTCTGTTTGTTTGTTTCAGTTTTAAAAAATACACACACACACACATTTGCTGTGCTGGGGATTGAACCCAGGGTGCTCTACCAACAGACTACTATGTCCCTCATCTGATGCCATTTTGTATCTTACTTTTGTGGGGTTTTAAACTTATTTTTTAAATTCAGGCATCTATTTGTAATTTTAAAACACACAACATAAAATGTACCATTTTAACCACTTTTCAGTGGAGAGTGCAGAGGGGCTAAGTACCTTCACACTGTTGCAGATCACCACCGTCCATTGCCAGACTTTTTCATTTTTCCAAACTGAATTGCCTTGCCCAGTAGATGATGATTCACTATTTCCCCTCCACATAGTCATCTTATCTTTGAAGGGCTCCAAAACTGTATATGTAGATTTCTTTCTTTCTTTCTTTCTTTCTTTCTTTCTTTCTTTCTTTCTTT
>JAJEJO010005060.1:68726-90211 GCA_020662805.1 Glaucomys volans | reverse complement strand
TTTCTTTCTTTCTTTCTTTCTTTCTTTCTTTCTTTCTTTCTTTCTTTCTTTCTTTCTTTTTTTTTTTTGGCGATACTGGGAATTAAACCCAGGGATGCTCTACCACTGAGCTACATCCCCAGCTTTTTTAAATTTTTCATTTTGAGACAGGGTCTTGCTAAGTTTCCTAGGCTGGTCTCAGTGTTCCTCTTGCCTCAGCCTCCTGCGCTGCTGGGATTACAGGTGTGTACCACCATGCCCAGATATAATTGCATAAGCTTCAAACTCCAGAAAACCCAGCTCCATCCCCAGCTAACAACGAGATATCCTGGTTAGCCCTGTGCAAGCTATACAACAACAACTTGCATTGCCAAGGTGGCTTTAGTGGGCTGGGGTTGCGGTCAGTGGTGGAGCACTTGCCTAGCGTGTGCGAAGCACTGGGTTCGATCCTCAGCATCACATGTAAATAAATAAATAAAGGTCCATCAACAATCAATAAAAGTTTTGTTTTTTTTTTTAAAAACTGGCTTTACTCTCAAACCAAAGGACAGTCAGTATAGTTGAGGAGATGGTCACCAGAATTCTCATCACCAAATATGTAAAAAATGGTGATTATGATGACACCAATATTACTGAATACACAAGGAGGACAAGAGCAATGTTTTCTCAAATTATTGGAATATATATAATTTTCCCCAGAAGCTATAAGTTTGTCATTCTATGGTTGTAATTTTCTGTAAATCAACCCTATTTTCTTTGTTGCTTATAATTATTGGTAAATAATACTATGATTATTGGTAACTAGTACTATAATTTGGTAAAGAGCAGGAATTTGAGACCAGCGAGGCAACACCGTGAGACCCCATTTCTCTCTCATTCATTCACACACACACACACACACACACACACACACACAATCTAGAAATACCCAATTCAGGACTGTTATAGTGGTTTGATGATCATCAAAGAACCACAAAGCCCTTTTGTCTTGCAATTCTACTGTCCTTAGCATGTCACTTCAGACCCAATAGGGATGCTAAAGCTCCACCCATCAGGTCTTAATCTGTTTTTTTTGGTACTGAGGAGTGAATCTAGGGGTGCTTAACCACTGAGCCACAACCCCAGCCCTTTTTTGTATTTTATTTAGAGACAGGGTCTCACTGAGTTACTTAGAGCCTCGCTGGCTGAGGCTGGCTTTGAACTCTCTCTGGATCCTCCTGGATCCTCCTGCCTCAGCCTCGCAAGCCATGGGGATTATATGCATGCACCACTGCGCCAGGCCATCATGTCTTATTCTGGTCAGAGGAAAAAACGAGGAATGAAAAAAAAGCATTCCTGCTTCTTACAATGATTCCTCACAGAAATTGCACAGAATACTTGAGCTTCCGTTTCTTTTGCTCTAACAGTCATATGACCTTATCTAGCAGCAAAGGAAGCCAGGCAATGTACTCTCTATTCCAGGAGACCTTGTGCCCAGCTAAATGTCACTTATTCTATACTAAAGAGATGGAAAGAATGGCTGCTGGGTACACAAATAAGCATCTGTCATGTGGTTTTTAAAAGAGTCAATATTCTAGTATTGGAGGTTCAGGAGAGACAGGAGGAAGGAATAGACAGTTTTTGTTCATTTTTGGTTTTGTTTTGGTACTGGGGGTGAATCCAGGGGTGTTTTACCACTGAGCTTAATCTTCAGCCCTTTAAAATTTTTTTTTCATTAAAGAAAAGGCCTAGCCGGCGTGGTGGCGCACGCCTGTAATCCAAGCGACTTGGGAGGCTGAGTCAGGAAGATCGCGAGTTCAAAGCCAGCCTCAGCAATTTAGCGAGGCCCTAAGCAACTCAGTGAGACCCTGTCTCTAAATAAAATACAAAATAGGGCTGGGGATGTGACTCAGTGCCCGAGTGTCCCTGAGTTCAATCCCTGGTTCCAAAAAAAAAAAAAAAAAGAAAAGAAAAGGCCTCACTTGCTATATTCTTAAGGCTGGCCTCAATCTTGTGATCTTCCTGCCTCAGCCTCCCAAGTCTCTGGGATTACAGGCTTGTGCCACCAGGCCTGGCTAGACATCTTAAAGCACTATTTATACAATCACTTAGCATCTTGTTTAGATCCACAGGCTCACTTCCTCACACTTAGCTTTCTAGATGGTGTGCTAAAGCCTTCTTCCACTGAAGCTTGAGGAACTCCACAGGAGTGGACGTTGCACAACCTGGAAGGAAAAGAGCAAAGGCCATTTTTCTTGTCAACTTTGGGATATGTCAGTCGCCAAATATAGCCAACCCAGATACCTAAATCAGTAAGCTTTATCCTAGTGGCTAAGCTTTAACTGCAAAAAGCAACGTATCAACTTTTTTTTTTTTCTTATTGAAACTTTTTTCTTACTTGAGGTTTTTTTTAGATCCTGAATTTCTTCTAAACCTACAATGCCCCAACCACAGGATTGGGAACATTGCTTCTGAGAAAGGCTCATTTGCTGATGAGAAAGGTCAATTCCAACTGGGGAACTTTACCTGAGTCCCAGCCTTTTCAACTTAACAGTACACCTGTCACCTAGAAAACAAATCCAAGTACCCAGCGGGGTTGAAGAAAGAGAGAGTTACTGATGATTTTATGAAAAATAGAACTATGTAATTTAAATTCCAAAAAAGGCAGATGGTGCTACATAAGACATTTTTGATTCTTTTTCTTAGGAGAAAGGAGTTATATAGAAACTTCCCATTTTTTTTTCTTCCACTCCTCTATATCCAAAGTTGAAGGAGGATTATACTTTAGGGTCCATCACATCTTAATTAAAAAACCACTCATGCTACTTTTCTTCCAACCTTGGTCACATGGAAAGCTAAGTCTAATATGTTATACGACCCCACAAAACAGGATGAATGAAACTGTACTAAGCAGCCTCCCATCCTAGGGAGGTAAATAGGGTTCCATCACTGAACTCAAACTGTGTTGTTTGCTTTTACCATTCTTTCCACTAAATGCAAGCTTGCATTCACAGGGTTAGCTGCTGCATAATCTATCTGGTCCCTCCATAGGAAAATGAAGACATTTTAAAATAGCAAATGTCCCAAAAAAGGACATTGAAAAAGGACTTTTTGAAAAAGTCAACAATAGTTTCTTTCTCCAGGATAAAAACCCTTCCTCTTATTAAAAAATGTGGATTTACATGGGTAAAAATGTGTTTTTGTACAGAAACTCTGAAGGTTTCTTCAGATATGAAATGAATCTTGATATCTTGTCTTTGTGCTTCTTTATCACAGCAAAGGGTTAACTGCAAAACTGGAACTTTTTTTCTGTCCAGTAAATCTATGTAACAAGATGAATGAGAATTTAGAGCCAGGTGTGGTGGCACATGCCTGTAATCCCAGCAGCTCGGGAGGCTGAGGCAGGAGGATCATGAATTCAAAGCCAGCCTCAGCAACTTAGCTAGGCCCTAAGCAACTTAGTGAAACACTGCCTCGAAATAAAAAATATATGTATTTTTAAAGTGGGGGCTGGGAACATGGCTCAGTGCTTAAGCATCCCTGGGATCAATCCCTGGTATAAAAAAAAATAGAGATATATGTAACTTTTTAACATCTCTTTCTTTTAAAATTACAACAAATATTTGGAAGTTACTGCTACAGTCTCAAGTGTGCTTATCACAATAATGGACAAAACGGGAAGACATTTTTTTAATATTTTTTAGTTGTAGATGGACACAATACCTTTATTTTATTTATATTTATGTGGTGCTGAGGATCAAACCCAGTGCCTCCCACATGCTAGGCAAGTGCTCTACCACTGAGCTACAACCCCAGCCCTGGAAGACATTTTTTAAAACCTCTGTAGTCATCTATACTAATCATTTATTTAATCTTGTTTGGAGCAGAAAGCAAAGAATTCACAAATACTACATCTTAAGCCCCTGTTTCAAATTAAACATCAGCTTTCAGCTGGAAAAATAATTTCTTGATAATTAAGCAAATTGCAGTTAGAGACCCATCTTAGTTGATTTTTTTTTGTTCCTGGAGAATTCTGCAAGATAACTTTATATTAAGGGCTTCTTTCTGTGTGGAATTTCAAAGGTGGAACAAAAGAAAAGCAGTCTTTTCCACTCCAAACCATGGAGGTCATGTGGAGAAAGGTATCCATATTTTGATAGGGAAAGTGGCTGGGTAAAAGAAGAGGGACTTAGGGCTGAGGATATAGCTCAGTTGGTAGAATGCTTGCCTTGCAAGCATCAAGGCCCTGGGTTCAGTCCCCAGCACCGCCCCCACCCCCCCAAAAAAAGATGCAGGGCTCCCTGCTCTAGAAGACAGCATAGAAATACGTGCCACATCCTAAATTTGTTTTGAGATGAATATAAAAACACCTAAATGTCAGGAAAATATTCTTCCTGTGTGATAAGGATCTTCACATGGTCAGCAGATGCAATTGGCCTCCCCAGGCCCAGAGGCCAGCCAGTCAGTCAGAGGGCCAGACAGCCAGAGGGTCAGGCACACCCCATTTCCTCATCTTCAATTCTTCTACCATATCAGCTTATTAATGACCATTGCCATGGTATCATAAGTTCTGTTTCCAGGGAAGTGTAAACCACAGGATATGGTCTCTGAGCCCATCCTTAGAGAATATTACCATGGAGGATATTTTCCCCACATAGTAAACAAAGGAAAACAAGGATCGTGATCTTGGAAGTTGCGTCAGTGACCAGGGAGCTTTAACAGGCTCAGACAGGGTGTAACTCAGATGACCAGGGGAGACTGGCGGTGCTGGGTGGGGAAACCTCAACCCTCTCCCTGATTCTATGGTGAAATGCACAGATCAATCCCCAGGCTTTGTCCTTCACATACATTTGTTGTCAAACTGGTTTTCTACACTTAGCACATTTGACCCTGATGGTGATACATTATAAGTTCTGGAATTTTTTCCCCAATTAGAATATGATTTCTCCGTGAAATGGCTTTGATCGGTGGTCCGCCTGCTTGGTTCTTTGCCCTTGATCTAGCCGCCCCAGGATTTGGGCTCTTCCTCTGGCTCCGTGGAGGTGGGTAGGCACTGTCACTCTCAGAAAGGAGGATCTGCTTGTTGATCAGAAGAGCAGCTCATGGGGGTGGATTCCTCCCACGTGGCACTCTTCCAAAGCCCGCCTCCGGGTAAGAAACTAATTACTTCTCCTGTTCCTTCAGTTTGGCCTCCTAAGGGAACAGACCCTGCAGCAGTAAGCAGCCAGCCTAGCAAAGCTCAGAACAGGTGTCAGCAGCCCTGCAACCCCTAGAAACAGAAAAGGCAGAAAAGGCCCTTAAACCCGGGGAATGAGGACCCACATCATGCAGAGCTCAGGAAGACCGGATTTTGAATAGATGAGCAGCCCTTAACATTATTTGGGATATGTTATACTAAGACCAAGGGAGGGCTGGAGCTAGGCGCAGTGGCGCATGCCTCAGCAACTTAGCAAGGCCCTGAGCAACTGAGAACCTGTCTCTAAATAATTTTTTTTAAAGGCCTGGGGATGTGGCTCAGTGGTTAAGCACCCCTGGGTTCATTCTCCAGTACTATAAAATTAAAATTCCCTGGTACCAAAAAATTTATAAATAATAAAGTAAAATCCAGAGGGAGGGTTGGGTTGGGTTGGGTTGGGTGTGTGGCTTAGGGGTAGAGCGCTTGCCTAGCTTGTATGATCTCCTGGGTTGGATCCCCTGTACCACAAGGAAAAAAGCAAAAAAGCAAAGTAAGGGAGGGTTGAAAGGCAAGGTCATTTCCTCTTGGCAGTAGTAGGAGCTTCCCAACAGCCTTTGCTTCCTGCCTGTTTCACTCCTTTCTCAGCAAGTTCTCAGGGAGCCACATCCTAGGGTCCAGGGAAGGGTTGGGGGTTGGTAGGGCATAAATAAGTCCCAACAGCAGTCTGGAGGAAAAGGGAGGTTCCTCTGCATTTCCCTTTCCCGCAGGCCTGCTGGTTTTTCATGATGTCATCCATTCATCATTGTGAGCTGATTGGCCATCCCAGGGTTTGGCCAGCTGCCCAAGGCCAGAAGGGAAGAGCGAGATCCCAGGACAAATGTGCAGCCGGCCCCTGAGCATGTGCAGAAATGTTGACATCAGTTCCACCTAGAAAGACTTGGCGGAAATCAAAGAAGACAGTACAAGTCACAAGATCTTTTCCAACCTTCCCTTCCCTGAATGCCTGGGAAGAATTCAGGGGCCTCTTGCCTGTGGATGGGGAACCGAACCCTGGAGTAGGCCTGGGTGTGGAGGAGGGACTGCTCTGCCAGATGGTTCATTCTCCAGAGTTCAACCTGTTTCCTGACTCAGTGGTGTTTGAAAGCAACTTTGTCCAGGTATTCTGGGGTGACTCAGAATAGTACTCCTTGATTTTCTTAAATCTGGTCCCAAGATGTGAGCAGGACAATCATCCCTGGAACTAGAGTGGAGTGAGAACCCAGGCAAGGAAAAGTGACCACCAGGGCTTCCCCTGTTGGCAGGGTCACCTGGGAAGAGTGGAGGACCTGAAATGTGAAGCCCCAATTTACTTCATCCGTCAGGCTTTTCCCAAAGTCAGGTGAACATTGAGGCAGGAAAAGGGGATGCTCTTTGAGGGTTCAGGACAGAAATGCTGATGGGTGGAAGAATAGGAGCTGGGGACCCAGAAAGACTGCACTCAGATTCCAATCCTCTGCTTTCTTATGGGGAGGTGTGACTGGGCACCAATCCTGCACATCCTTATTCCACTTGCTCTAACCTAAGAGGGTCAGGGTGATCTGAGGATTAAATGCAGAAGCAGCAAGCAAGGCACTTTTGTCTCCTTGCCAGGGCTCCCCTTGGCCAGACAGAACCTTAAGAACATAGGCTGTGGAGTTGGAAGGGACCTTCCCAGTCAACAAAGCTGCAGGAGATGATGGGGCCCCTCCAAGGAGGGCCAGGAGGATGTTTCTCAGAGGAAAGCCAGGAAACAGACCAAGCAGGATTCACAGAAATGTGATAGACGCCTAGGTTATAGTTCTTGTGGACAGTTGTTAATAGTAGGACATTTGAACACTATTATAGATTTGTGGGGTTTTGTTGTTGTTGTTTGTTTTTAAGCCAATATAGGTTAAAACACTTGTTCTCAACAAGCCACGATTTTGTGTCCCTCTGCCAGGGGACATTTGGCAATGTCTGGAGACATTTTTGGTTCTCACAATTTGAGTGAGTGGTTGCTAGAAGCATCTAGGGGGCAGAAGTCAAGAATGCTGAATAAACAATCTACAATGCACCATACAGCCTCTCCCTCGAACAAAGAATCATCTTAACAGTGCCGAGTTGAGAAACCCTGGGCTAAAACATTATGCTGCTTCTGCCAAATACTCAGGCTGTGCCTGGGGGCTGCATTGCAGGTCAAAAGGGGCAGAAACTGGATAGACATCAACAAAGCCCCCAACACCGTGGCCCTCGGGGTGACCTCCTCTGTGCCCTGCCTGCCCCTTCCCAATGTCCTCCTCATGGCCAGAGTCAAATGGCATCCGGGGCAGAGTCAGACGTGGAACAGACCATCTAAAGCCCCAAAGATTATCCTGAGGAGGTAAGCAATGCAGGGGGAGCGAGGGGCAAGAGCAGTGGGAGGGGAACCCAGGGTGGAGGCTGCTTGTTGATTGAAGGTGGGGTGAAAGCAGAGACAGCAATGACCCCAGACAGGTGGTAAAAGGGAAGGCCACGCGGGGTCAGGGAGGGGTGGTGTGGACAGGGGTGAGGGGCCGGTCTGCAGACTACTTCCTTCTTGCTGCACTCTCACCCTGACTGCAGAAGCGTCCTGAAGTCAGTCTGTGGCCCAGGAGCAAGGAGGCAGTGAGGTCTGACAGATGTAGTGCTGGTTGGGAGAGGCCAGTTGTTTCCAGTTCTTGGTATACAACTAGCCAGACTTAAAATTATTTTTGAAGCACAAGTCACTTACTGCATCTCAGTTTTCCTATCTATAAAATCCCTGAGACTAGGTTCCATTCAGAACTTAACATATGGTCACATGGTATTTGTCTGCAATAAACCAGACCTTTTTTTTTTTTTTAAATGGACAGGCTTATTTTATTTTATTTTTACATGTATATAGGGTAATAATGTCTGTCTCACAATCTACTGTCTTTCCCCTCCCCACCCAACACACCCTTCCCCTCACTCCCCTCTGCATAATCCAAAATTCCTTCATTCTTCCCTACCCACAGCCCACTATGGATCAGCATCTGCTTATCAGAGAAAACATTTGACCTTTGGTTTTTTTGGGATTGGCTTATTTCACTTACCATGATGTTCTCTAGTTCCATCCATTTACCTGCAAATGCCATAATTTCATTCATCTTTAAGACTGAGTAATATTCCATTGTGTATTTGTACCACATTTTCTTTATCTATTCATCTGTTGAAGGGCATCTAGATTGGTTTCATAGTTTTGCTATTGTGACTTGAGCTGCTATAAACATTGATGTGACTATATCACTATAGTGTGCTGATTTTAAGTCCTTTGGATATAAACTGAGGAATGGGATAGCTGGATCAAATGGTGGTTCCATTCCAAGTTTCCTAAGGAATCTCTATACTACTTTCCAAAGTGGTTTCACTAATCTTCAGTCCTACCAACAATGTGTGAGTGTGCCTTTTTCCCCACATCCTTGTATTATTGCTTGTATTCTTGATAATTTCCATTCTGACTGGAGTGAGATGAAATCTTAGAGCAGTTCTGATTTGCATTTCTCTAATTACAAGAGATGATGAACATTTTTTCAGATGTTTGTTGATCAATTGTATTTCTTCTTCTGTGAGTGTCTGTTCAGTGACTTAGCCCATTTATTTATTTATTTATTTATTTATTTATTTATTTATTTATTTATTATTTTTTTGGTACTGGGGATTGAACCCAGGAGCACTTCAACCACTGAGCCACATCCCAGCCCTATTTTGTATTTTATTTAGAGACAGGGTCTCACTGAGTTGCTTAGGGCCTCGCTAAGCTGCTGAGGCTGGCTTTGAACTCGCGATCCTCCTGCCTCAGCCTCCCCAGTGCTGGGATTACAGGCGTGCGCCACCACGCCCGGCCTTAGCCCATTTATTGACTGAAACCAGACCTTCTTGATGTTTAAGCCTCTTGAGACAATTTGTAGTCTGCCTCATGAATCTTGAGATAGTCCCAGAAGTCCAAGAAAACCCTTAATTTCTCCATGCTACTTCATGACAGACCTCTCTGTTTATTATTGGTGTACCTATAGCAAGTACAACCCAGACCCAGCTAACTAACGTTAGATCCAAGGTCAACACCTTGAACTTCAGCTCCTTTGGGAAGACATATGGAGGCACTAAGGTCAATGAATGGATGAATTGAACATGTGGACTTCTTGTTGTCAAGAAGAAATTTGCAAAAACCCCAAGCCCTGGCCATCCTACTCCTATCCTAGGCTGTGTCTCTCATGGCAGGGAGGGTGGAGATGAAAATGCAGTGTCCAAGGCTGGGGTCCAGACTAGTGAATCTGAATCTTTGGGGGATATCTCCAGGCATCTGTTTTTTGCAATGCTGGGGATTGAACCCAGGGCCTTGTGCTTGTGAGGCAGGCACTCTACCTACTGAGCTATATCCTCAGCCTGACATCTTGTTTTAAGTAAGCTCCCCTATGTGGCTGGTCTCCTCAAAGTTTGAGCAGCACTATGCTAAGTGTTCTCTCTCCTACCCCTAAAAGCCTCCATCCACAAGGAGATACCCCTTGTTTTAATGAAGTCAGGGTCACCTGAGAAGCAATGGGGCTGTCCATGTCTTCCCTCTGCCTTCAGGATTCTCCCTTTGAAGTTTGTGGAGCTCCAGGTCTGTGACCGCCTTCAACGCATTCTGCGGTTGAGGACAGTCACTGAGAAGATCTACTACCTAAAACTCCACCCTGACCATCCAAAGACTGTCTTCCACTTCTGGATCCGACTGGTTCAAATTCTGCAGACAGGCCTGTCCATCACCACCAAAGACCCTAGGATTCTTGTCACTCACTGCCTGGTACCCAAGAATTGCTACAGCCCATCTGGAAACTCTAAGGTAAGGGAAGGGAGCACCATCACCAGCCTTCAGAGGTAGAGCTTGGACTAGCCATTGGTGAGCCTCCTGGGAAGGCACTCCCAGCTTTAGGCCTTTTTTCAGAGAGGTTTATTCAGTTACTATTTATAACCATAAAATTCACCCATTGTAAGAATACAATATACTTTTTTAAAAAATCCTGTTTTCTTCAATACTTTGGATAAATGTATAGTTTTGCAACTGTTAACCAGCACCATGATATAATTTTAGGACATTTCTATCATCTTAAAAAAAGTCCCTCTTGCCCATTTGCATCATTCCCTGTTCCTACTCCTGTATCTAAGGAACCATTGATCTGTTTTCAAGCTCTATAAATTCATCTTTCTTAGGATTTCACATAAATGGAATTCTATAATCTATAGTTTCTTGTGTATGGCTTTCATTTAGCACAGTGTTTTTCAGGTTCATCCATATGACAGCATGAAACCAGCTCTGGGGTATAGTCACTGACTATCAGTAGTTCATTCTTTTTCATTGCTGAGTAGTATTCCATTTTGTTCATCCATTCATGAGTTGATGGACATTTAGGTTGTTCCAGTTTGGGGCTCTAATGAATAATGCTGCTTTATACATCTGTGGACTGACTATTGTGTAGTTGTGTTTTTATTTGTCTTGAGTAGATTCCAAGGAATAACATTGCTGAGTTATATGGAAAATTTATGTTTAACATAAAGAAACTGGAAAACTACTTTGCCAAAGTGACCATTTTACATTCCCACCAACAATGTGAGGTTTTCAGTTTCTCTACATTCTTACTAACACTGGCATTGTTCATCTTCTTGATATAGTCAATCTCGCAGATAAGTGTTGGTTATAATTTGGATTTCCCTAATGACTAAGGAGGTTGAGCAACTTTTCATAGGCTTTTTACTTATTCATACATCATCTTTGGTGACATGTCTATTCAAATATTTTGCCATTTTTTAGCTTCATCTTCCTACTGAGTGTGAGGATTTATCAGATGTGTAATCTGCAAATATTTTCTTTCAGTTTATGACTTGTCTTCATTTTCTTTTCTTTTTCACTGTCTCCTCCCTCCCTCCCTTCCTTCCTTTTTTTTCCCTCTTGAGTGCTAGGGATTGAACGCAGGGTCTTGCACTTGATAAGCATGCACTCTGCCATTGAGCGCCAGCCCTGGTTTCATACTCTTAACGACATCTTTTGAAGAGCGAAATGTTGGATTTCAATGAAGTGCAGTTCGTCAACTTTTTGTGGATCAGGCTTTTGGTTCTGTATCTAGCTCTTTGTTTAACCCAAATCTACAAATCTTTTATCCTGTTTTCTTCTAGAAGTGTTGTCGATTCAGTTCTGACACTTAGGTCTGTGATCCATTTTGAATTAATATTTGTGTGTGGCATGAGGTGATAGACTAAATTCTTTCTTCTTTTCGTTTTCTTGTCTGTTTTTGCACGTGGATATGCAATTGTGCCAGCCCAACTGGTGAAAAGATTTCCTTTTCCCAGAATTGCCTTGGCATCATTTTAGAAAATCAGTTGACCCCAATAAAAAATGGGAAAGGAAAATCAGTTGACCATAAAATTTAAGGATTCTCACTCTTTCATACAAATCTACATGTTATTTATTTATTTGTTTATTTATTTACTTATTTATTTATTGGTACCCGGGATTGAACCCAGGAGTACTTAACCACTGAGCCACATCCCCAGCCCTCTGTTTATATTTTATTTAGAGACAGGGTCTCACTGAGTTGCTTAGGGCCTCGCTAAGTTGCTGAGGCTGACTTTGAACTCAAGATCCTCCTGCCTCAGCCTACCCAGAGCTGCTGGGATTACAGGTGTGCGCCACTGGGGCCGGCTCCACACAAGTCATTTATGTTACCCAAATATTACTACTTAACCCATAAAATACACACACTGATATTATCTGCAAACAAGACAGTTTTGCTTCTCTGTTTCCAATCTGGATTTATTTATTTATTGCCTTATTAGAGCAGCTAGAAATTCAATAAGATGTTCAAAAGAAGAAGCAAAGCAAGTGTCCTGGCTGTGTTCCCAATCTTAGGGGAAACGCAGTTAGTCATTTGCATTTAAGAATGATGCTAGTCCTGGGGTTTTTGCAAATGTAAATGTTCTTTATCAAGTTGAGAATGTTACTTTAATTTCTAATTTATTGAGAGTTTTTTTTTAAAAATCACAAATGGGTATTTATTTTTGTTGAAATGTTTCTCTGCATCTATGAAGACCATCATGTGGTTTGTCTTATTCTGTCAACATGCTATTACATTAGTTGATTTTTTGATGTTAAATCAACCGTATATTCCTGCAATAAATTCCATTTGTTCATGTTGTATATAATCCTTTTTATGTCACTAGACTTGGTTTTCTATCATTCTGCTAAGGATTTAGATACCTATGTTCCTGGGAGATGCTAAGTTATGGTTTTCTTGTGATATCTTTATGATACTCTGGGTTTGGGATCAAATTAATTCTAGCCTCATTGAGTGAGCTGGGAAGTGTTCCCTCCTCCTGTATTTTCTGGACGATTCTGTGAAAATTTTTTACTTCTGAAAATATCTGATAGACTTCATCAGTAACACCCCCTGGGCCCTTTTGCCCCAGGTCTTCTTTTGAGTATGAAGAATGTAAGCCTGACTTGAGCCACAATATAAATCCCATGATGACAGATTTTTCTCCGTTAAATCCTTATCACCTTGCACATTGTTGATTTTCAATAGTGAATTAATTAATATGGGCAGCATGTGTGGCTAGAATACCTTTGGAATATCACAGGCAACAGGAAAGAAATTAATTTTAGACAGCTGTAAAGAAGCAACTTCATGTAGGATTTTCTTAAAGAAATTGTTTTTTTAATTCATTAAATTCTTATAATAAATATATGAGGGTTGCGGATATAGCTCAGTTGGTAGAGTGCTTGCCTTACAAGCATAAGGCCCTGGGTTCAATCCCCAGTACTGCAAAAAATAAAAATAATAAATAAATAAATAAATATATGATTGCCTACATTTCATTATAAAACCAAGTAGCATAAACTTTATTAAAGTTTACATTGCTAGGCTATTCAGTAAGCTATGTTAAGGTATATTAATGGGAATAGGCTATCTACTAAGTTGTTATCAAGTACTCAATGAAGACATTAACTTTAGGGGCACCAAAGGATGTTTTACCAATACATGGCGAGCAACAAACAGACATGGTCTCAGAATTGCCTCTGTCCATACCAGCTGCCTGATGGTAGAGCTTGTGTTCCGACTCTTTAGAGTTGTGACTATGATACTGAGAAAATACAGATGTCCTAAGGCTTAACCACCATTTTGGTCTTTGTCTGTTTTCATATAGTTGGTACAGAAGAAACCCCAAGCCTCCCACCCCAGTGAGAGCCTTCTACAGCTGATGGCCAAGGGGGAGAGTGAGGCCCTCTCTCAGATCTTTGCCGACTTGCACCAGCAGAACCAGTTCAGGTACATGGCTTAACTCAAGCAGTCTTTGACATCCCTTCCTGCAGCCCAGGTGACCTGGGCTGTGGGATCCAGAAACCAAGTCCCTGGGTTAATGAGCCCACGGAGGCTCATAGAGTACTGCCAGGCTCACCTGGTCTTTATCCTTGGCTCAGCCTTCTCTGGGAGCCCTTTGCCTTAGTCTCCCTCTCAACAGAGCAAGCGTGGTAGCTTGATTTCAAGGAGGAGTTGTATACCAAATGGAAAGCAACTCTGCCAATGAGAATGAAGAAGTAATGCAGGTGGAAAAATGAAACCTAATTTCTGATCCAATTCCTGGTCCTATACAGAAATATCCAAAATACTGTTAAAAACCCTGTCAATCTATTGGGTTCATTTACCTATTCACTTGCCTTCTGCTTGGACCACATTGAGTTTCTGTGACTGTTTGCTGAATGCATAGTCTGTTCCTATTAGCACAAAATGACCAAGCTGGGGGCACACTTCACAGATGGGCATAGCCTCTATTCAGCGATGAAATCTCACCTCCAATGGACCCACTTTCCTGGTGGAAAATGGGCCATTAGTCAAGGGGGAGTCTGTGCTTCTATAGGTTACACTCAGAGGTGACTTAATTATTAACAGAGCATGTCAGTTTGGGCACTCAGGAAAGAAATTTGTTTTTACTGGGCAATATTGTAAGAATTTGAGATTTGAGATTTGCTTTTACTGGACAATATTTTGACTTGGAGAAGAATGGAGTCTGGGGTCAGGAGTCAGTATTTATCTTTTTCCCTCCAGGATCCCATTGTACTGTCACTGGGAAAGGATTTATTTTGGGAAGGATCAATGCTTTGGGCTTCCTCCTAGACTTCCATCTCTTACAGTGGTGAAGAGCTCATATAGATCTGGGCCTAAGTCCCTGCTCCAAGTGTACCTGTGAGCATGCTGCTTAACTTTTCCGGGCCTCAGTTTTCAGATCTGTAAAATGAAAATAATGCCAACTGCATCCAGATATTGTCAGGATGAAATGAGTTTATACTGCATCCAGTGCTTAGCATGCTCTGGGAAGGCTTACAGGTGGATATAAGTAAGCTCTCCGTAATTATTAACATGTGTTATGAGCTCCAACTTGGGTTGGAGATAGAAAAGTATTGAAACAAGAAAAAGTCTTAACAGTTGTCCAGTGCTAAAGAACATATATCAGGGATCATTACTGTATGTATCATGCATTTCTTAATGTAATTAAGAAATACATGGATGTCACATTGCTGAACTAAAGAGTGCTAGATCCAAATAGAACAAGATATTACAAAAGAACAGTTTTGACTGTCTCCAATTATTAAATCACTGATTTTTTGTTTTGTTTTTCTTTTTTTTTTGGAACCAGGGACTGAACTCAGGGGCACTCGGCCACTGAGCCACATCCCCAGCCCTGTATTTTATTTAGAGACAGGGTCTCACTGAGTTGCTTAGCACTTTGCCCGTGCTGAGGCTGGCTTTGAACTTGGGATCCTCCTGCCTCAGCCTCCCGAGCAGCTGGGATTACAGGCGTGTGCCACCATGCCCAGCTACTGATTTTTAAATTACTACTTAAAGGACATTTTCTGCTCATATCTCATTGGCCACAACTCAGTCAAGGGAGTCTGGGAAATGCATTCTCCTCTAGCTGCTTTGCCCTGGAGGGAGAAGGGAAAAAGAATTACTGGGAGTCTACTGGCAATCTCTGACCCAGACAGCTTTTGATGTTTCTGGAAGGTCACAGGAGGCTAAATCCTGAAGGAGAAACAGCCAGTGGCAAGAGAAAGGGTGGAAGCCAGGTGTGGTGGTGCAGGCCTGTAATCCCAGCAGCTCAGGAGGCTAAGGCAGGAGGATAGCAAGTTCAAAGCCAGCTTCAGCAACTTAATGAGGCCCTAAGCAACTCAGGGGACTGGGGATATGTGACCCAGTAGTTAAGAGTCCCTGGGTTCAATCCCCAGTACTGCCCCTCCCCCCAGAAAGAGAGAGAAAGGGTGGAAAGAAGAAGCTTGGTGAGTTTGGGGAAAGGACAGGAAGGCCAGCGGGGGAGAGCAGGTAGCAGTGGAAGAGAATAAGCCAATTGGGCAGGGGCCCAGCCAGGAAGGGCCTGGGAAGCCACGAGATGGAATTTAGACTTTAAGTGTAGTGGGAGGGAGCCTTAGCAGCATTTTAAATAGTCAAATGACGTGATCCAATTTACATTTTGAAAAGGTCGCGCTAGCTGCTGCTGTGACAGTTGATTTGAAGGGAGGGAGGAGAGACTTGGAAAGACCAGCTAGGAAGCCATGGCAACCGAGTCTGGCCTGGCACACACACGTGGGTCAGAGGGGTGCAAGAAAATGGGAGGTGGGGTGGGTTTTACTTCACTGTTATCTCACTTCTTACTTTGTAAGGACATTTGGTTCCTTCAGTTTACCAGAAGAAACCCCTGAGTGGTGATTTATCTCCTCATTCAGGCAGGTTCCAGTCTGGTAGCAATTATTATCAGTTTTTGCACACTGGTGACAACATGCAGTGTCACAGTAAATAAAATAAATGGCTGAGTCACAGGACCCAACAAATGGAGTGACAGTCCCTTCTCCTCAGCAGAATCATCATCATGGGCTCTGCTCCCCACCTCCCCCATCTCTGGAAATTTCTGGAAATTTAATATGCATGACACCCACCCAGTATAGCCACAGCTGGTCTTTTTCATATTTACATCTATCTCTAAAGCTTCTGCATCAGGAAAAATCTAACTAGGAATAAGTTTGAAATGCGAGTTTGATGTTCTATTCTTTTACTTTCAACCTTCATTTCCTTGATCCTGAAATGACTGGAGTTCCAGGAGTTGCAAAAAGATGAAGATCCACAAGGTCTGCTCAGGTAAGAGAGGGCCAGGACACCGTGCCCGGGAGACCTGTCCCCACTGCCGGCAGAGGAGTCAGATCCTCTGCTGCTCCCACTCCTGACCTTCCTGGTGCCATGGGGCCGGCCATCATCTTTCCCTGCCACAGCACAGTTCCTCTGGGAAATCTGGCAATTATAGTCAATTTGGCACCAAGTCCTAACAATTGTTTGAAATATTTCTTATATTCTTTACTTCCTTTCCATGACCACAGACCTTATCCTCACCCAGCCCTTCTCCTCAAGCCCAAGGTAATCTCCCACTAGTTCATTAACTCATTTAGTCATTCAAAAGCACATACTGAGTGCTTTTTAAGTGCCACTTACTGTCAATAGGCTTTGGGGTCACTGTGTAGAAAGACACAGTGGCCTCTTCAAGGAATTTATACTGGAGTGAAGTCAGATGGGTAAATACCAAAATTACGAAAACTCTCCTGCCAAAAGGAGCACAAAGAAGGTTTCTCATGCCTCCCAGGACATTGACCCAGGAGGCTCAGGGTCAGAGCGGAGTCATAGGGGATGATGAATTCCTGTGAGCTGGCTGAGCAGACGAGGGAGGGCATTCCAGGAAGAAGAGGCCTTCTGTGTGGGCGATCTTGACACATTCTGGAAGCAGCAGTTGATTCTCTATTTCCCGGTTACATTTACCCCCCATCCATTTGCAGCTCTGCATACAACCCCCCATCCTGTCTCTCCTCCTCTGCCTCCTCATCGCCTCCAGCCCACAGCTCCTGCAGTCAGATCTTAGCTCTTCTTCCCCACAACTTATTCATCCTCTCTGCTCCCTTCCCTCCTGGCTCCCCTTTTAAATCCTACCTGTCCTTCTAAATCCTACCCGCATACCATCTTCCTGCCCAGCCTTATCTATCCTTGTCATAACCTCTCTTTACATCATTCTCTAGTTGTTTTGTAGGCTTATTTCTTCAACAAATATTAAACTGTATTCATGTCTCTGAATTATGCACAGCAACAAGCTGGGAATACAGTAGGAGTTCAATAAATACCCATATGCCATACTACTAACAAATTAGTTCTCCATATTGGCTCAGGAGACGGAACATCGTGCTCTATTTAAGAATTTAGAGGAGGTCATATTTGTAACATTTTAGGAGCTCTAAATCAGGGCCCCTACACTGGTTGTATAAATGGGTAAAAGTCTGGGGACATAGGAAAAGTAGTTGACTTTTCTCTAAACTCTGTTATAATCAAAACAATTGTTGACAGCAGAACCTCAGTTTCAATATGGAAGAGACATTAGGGAGCGGTGGGGAGAGTGGCAACAAAGCAGAAAAAGGGAAGGTTTCAATTAAGGCTTTAAGTAATTGCTGATGTGCTAGAACACAGGACTGCTAATGCCACATACTTTAATTTTTTGAGAGAAATCAAAATGCAGTTTTTTAAATAAAAAACATAGCATGTCCCTACTCCTTAAAAAATTAAACACAGTATAGGGTAAATCTAATGGGCAAACATAACATAGCCACAGATCACATTCAGCCTGGAGGCTGCTGGCTTATAGCCCCTGTCCTGAATGGTGAGCAGAGCTGCCGCTGGCCCCCATTTCCTCCTGGTCTGTGACTGCTTCGTCATGTTCTGTGACATTCTATTTTTACACATACATTTAGACCCAAACACACACACACATGCATACATGCTTAAACATAACCCACAAAGTTGGGGCGGAAAAAACATAAATAGAGAATGTGTCTCACTTATTTATGGAACTGAAGAGAACAACTAGAGTTTCAAGGTCACAGAATATCTGGTGTCATGGGGGCCAGATGTTCAAAGATGCTCCTAGGGTGATTTCAACGAACCATCCTGGATGCCCTCTGGACTTCTTTTGTCACTGGACCAGGTAGTGGACAGACACTTTGGAAAGACAGTTACACTCCAGCCTCTTGGAACTTTTAGAGAGAGAGAGATAGATAAAAACCAGAGGCCTAAAGCTTACCTGAATGGCTACACTTTTGGCTCCCCAGTGGGCGGCATGGCCTGGGACTGCAGTGCTTCCCAGATTTAAAGCACAAACAGACCATGTGAGTCTTGTTGAAGTGCAGATTTTAATTCATTAGGCAGGGGGGTGAGGGGGTGGGGATGGGGGTGACTGGAGACAGTACATTTCTAACATGCTCCCGGGTAATGCCAAGGTTTCTGTCACACTTTGAGTGACCAGGGCTAAGGGGACCAAGAACAGGTTCTGGCTTTGATCTGGGTTCAAGGCCATTGCCAGTTCAGCTAGCCGATCTTCTGGGGGAAATGTACTCAGTTAATCCGTCCCAACCACACTGGTTCTCTCCTTTCAATGGGACTGTCTTGCTCACATGGTGTGGTGGTAAAAATGTGGGCTCTGGCTTTGAATTCTGACTCTGCCACCTCATAATACGACCATTGGTAAGTTACTTACCCTCTCTGGGCCTTAGATTCTCCTCCATAAAATTGGGATTATGGCAGCACGGACCTCACCAAGTTGTCATGAGGCTAAAAGGAGCAAGAATGTGTGTAATTGTCTGGAGCAGTGCCTGTAGTCCACCCCGCCCTGACCACTGTCTCTACACTGCGAGAGTGCTCTGTGAGCCAGAGGGCAAACGCTTTCCTTTTCTTAACCTAGGGAAAGATAGTGCCCGGGAAGACAGCATCCCTTGTACCCGAGACCTCAGCTGGAGGGAATCATTCACTTGTGGGGAGTGGGAAAGAGAGAACCCCTCTGGGCCGCAGCCGCTTTCACTCCTCAGCACTCTGGCGGCTTCTACCTGGCCACAGCTGGCCCCATCCATAGGTATGGTGACGGGGTTGGTCTGGGGTTCTTCATGGGACAGCCCTGGTGCTCAGCCTCAGGACTGGGTCAGGTGCTGAGGGGGGATTTCAGAACACCCAGGGTGGGAGGGAGGGGTGTGGTTGCAGTGACCCCAGCCCTCTTTTCTGCCATGTACTTCCCTGCCTCCAATGGGGCAGAGCAAAACTCTGCAGTGTGGCACCTCCAGAGCCCCCAGAGTTCTCACAAGGGACTGGAGGGACAGACATGAGTAATGGTGCTGTGGAGCTCCGTCTCCTTTTTGTGTGGGGAGGTGTGAGGGCTTCCTCTAGGGAGCTACTGACTACCCTTCCCTTCATCCAGGCTCTTTCCCTACAGCTCTTGGCACTGTTTGGTTTTTGTTTTTCTTTTCCCCAGTGCTGGGGATTCTACTGAGGGCCTTGAGCATGCTAGGCAAGTGCTCTACCCCTGAGCTACACCCCCAGCCCTTTCAAAGTTTTGAGACAAGGTCTTGCTAAGTTGCCGAGGCTGGCCTTGAACTTGCAACCCTTCTGCTTCAGCTTCCTGAGTAGCTAGGATTACAGCCCTGCTCCACCACACCTTGCTTATGTAGTCTCTATACTGCCAGGGTTGGGGTACAGAGAGGGAGGCCTGGGTCTGGCAAACTTCTGTGGGGTGCCAGCCCTTCCTTCCTCTCTTCTTGCTCCAAGAATCCCCTATCCATCCTTCATTCATTCAAGAAGCATCTGTGAAGTATCACCTACAGAGTATCTCTGACAGAGATATAGAGAAGGTGGGGTGATTTGTTTTCTAAAGTAAAAATCAGTAATTCACCCCCTTCCCAACTAGGGCTTGAACCCAGGGACACTCTACTAGTGAGCTATATCCCCAGCCCTTTTCTTCTTCTTCTTCTTCTTTTTTTTTTTTTTTGGTACTATGGATTGAAACCAGGGGCACTTAACCACTGAGCCACATCCTCCCCAGCTCTTTTTTATATTTTGTTTGGAATCAGGGTCTCTCTAAGTTGTCATGACTGGCTTTGAACTCGCTATCCTCCTGCCTCAGCCTCCCGAGTTGCTGGAATTACAGGTGTGCATCACTACAACTCACTCATTTTTTATTTTGAGACAATGTCTCAATGTCTCACTGAATTGCTGAGGCTGGCCTCTAACTTGCTATCTTCCTGCCTCAATCTCCCAAGTAGATGGGATGACAGGTGCATGCTATAATGCCTGGTGGGAACCACTAATGCTTACAAAAGACCATGATTAATAGTTGACAATTTAAAAAATTAACCTAAGTATAGTAGTTCCCTCTCTCTTATCTGAAGTTTTGCTTTCTGAGGTTTCAGTTACCCAGTCAACTTAAATCCAAAAATATTAAATGGAAAATTCCATGTTTCGAGAGAGAGAGAGAGAGAGAGAGAACAACCACATTTGCATAATTTTTGTTATTTATTATAATTGTTCTCTCTAATTGTTATTGTTATTAACTTCTTACCATGCCTAGACTGTAAATTAAGCTTTATCATAGATATGTATCTAAGGGTAAAATTGAGTATCTGCAGGATTTGGTACTAGCTGCCATTTCCGTCATTCTCAGAGGGTCTTGGAAAGAAGTTCCAAAGATATAAGGGGAGACTACTGTCTCTATGTGCCCATGAAAGAGCTTTCTGGGTGATTTATATGCTATCAAACACTTTTCTCTCCACTCACAGGAAATTCTGTTTGACTCACATCGGGGCGAGTCTATGCAACCTTGGCCAACACTGCCGGCAGCATTCACCTCCAGGGGACTCTATCTGGACAGAGGGGAAGAGAAAGCAGCAACCAAGAGAAAACTAGAGTCATCATCACATGGTGACAGCAGAGCCTTTCCTCATTCCAGCTGTGCTTACCTCTGCATCCTCACTACCACACGCAAGCACAGCCCAACCCCATCCCACAGGCCGTGAGCAGGCACAGGAAGACCTGCACTCCAAATGGCTGGAGCCAAGAGATGGAGAAGCAATGTGAGGAGCAGAAGCAGAGGGGAGGCTGAAGAGAGTCAAGTGGAGATGAAGAGAAAGGTGGCAGGAGGGAGTTAGAGAAGAGAAGAGATACAAAGAGAAGAGGTAACAGAAGGAAGCAGAAGAGACTTGGGAGAAGAGATGAAGAGGACAAGAGAAGAGATACAACACTGAGAGATACCTCACCAAGCTTCTATTTATCTAATTTAAAACTTGAAAGTAAAGCCATAAACCAAAAAAAAAGTGTGTTTTCTTCTCTGCTCAAACCACTCTGGACAGGGTGAGGGGACTTTCCTTCAGTTTCCCCTTTCACCAGTTTTGCTTGATGGCCCTTCTCTCTCTTTTTTTTTTTTTTTTTTTTTTTTTTTTTTT
>JAJEJO010005060.1:12500-68626 GCA_020662805.1 Glaucomys volans | reverse complement strand
TGCCCCGTGGTCCTTCTCTTTTGACTCAAGCTGGATGCCTGCTTCCTTAGCCTGTTCTCTACCCTGCCTTTGCTAGCACAGCCCAGTGTGTTAGACTTGGGTTTGAGGTTGAGGAATGTTTCCTGCAGGAGGTTGTAAACTGTATGGAAAGTAGAGGGAATTGCTCTTCGTTTTCAAGCTTCCTGGGTTTGCTATTGTGTCAGTCCTACAAACACTGGCTAATTTCTTTTGTGTATGACATTCCTTTGAAATATTGACATAGTGCACTAGTGCTTATGAAATTAATGATTCCAGAGAGAGAGACAATGCAGGCTCACAGTATGGGTTCACAAGTTACCGAGCAGGAGGGCCTCTAAGAAGTGTATGTCTGATGGTCCATAGACTGGTCTATTTTTTTAATCTGTGTCATATTTTGCATTCAATAAAATCCAGACTATGAGTATTTCAGAACAGTCAACTAACTTCCAACTGGAAGGTTTCTTGGATGTTTTGCTCTCATTCAAGATAATCCTAGAAAGGTCTTTGTCTTCACTAAATGGGGTTTTAGACTGAAATGGTTGGAGGACTAAAAAAATAAGCTTTTGAATCACTGTCACTCCAAGAATGAGTTACTTCCTAACTCTTGATGATTTCAATGTCCTCATAGATGACCCTTCCACACTCTGGTCGCCGTTGAGCTCCTATCCTCCACCCTCCTCAGCCACTGAATCCTCTGATTTCAACTAGATATTTTCATTAAAAACTGCATCCTGCCCATTATTCTCACTCTCCAGCTCTGTCATCTCCTATCTTTTCCTCTGAATCCGATTCTCCTTCAACACCACCAATCCTACAACCTGTTGCTCCACCAGGCACCTCAAGTCCAAACCAATCTTTCAATGTTATTACACAAACTTGCTGTCCCCAGTTTTCTCCATCCTAGTAAATGGCAGCTTCATTTTTCTAATTGCTCAAAACCTTTCAGTTATCCTTGACTTCTCTCTTTCTCTCCGCCCCATTTCCAACCCATCAGGAAATCCTTTCAAAATATATTCAGAATCTGACCCCTCTCACTACTTTCACTGAACCTCCTGGACCAAACCACCATCATTTCTCACCTGCATTGTCAAAAAAACCCCGCCTGAATGCCCTCCTTGTTTCTCACCTTAGCCTTTCCAGTTGAATGTAATTCTTTTAAAATCTTAGATCATGTCCCTTCTCTGCTCAAAACCTTTCAATGTATCCCCATCTATATAGTGGTATGCTGGCTCCATAAGAGATAAAACCCCAGACATAAACAGTATAAAACCAATGAATTTCTAAGTTTTACTTCTTACCCACAAAATGTCCAAAATGATTGGCCTGGTCAGTGAGTGGCTCTTTAACAGAAACTTGGATCCCTTCCATCCAGTGGTTTTTAAGGTTGTCACAGAAAGAGGGCTTGGAGAATTGTACATGGCTTACTGATGGCCAGTAGTGGAAGGTAGTGGACATCAGTTCTGTCCTCCTTCCTTGGTCAGAGATCAGTCATTTAACCACCAGGTAAGGGAGGCTGGAAAATGTGGTCAAGTCGGATTCACAGGATGCCAAGAAGAGTTTGGTAAATAGCCAGGATCTGCCACACCATCTCAGAGTAAAAGCTAAAGTCCATGCAATGACCTCATGGCCCCACGTGTGGCTCTCCCCCGTCCCCCATCCTTGCTACCCGATTGACCTCATACCCTCTGCTCCTGCTGCACTCTAGCCACATGGCTTCCAGCAGCTCCTCAAACATTCCAAACATGCTCCCAGCTCCCAGCTCCCAGGGCCTTTGCCCTTGCTCTTTGCATTTCTCAGAATGTTCTTTACCACTGTCAGATGTTCACGCAGGTGTTAGCCCTCATGAGCCCTCCCTGTCTGTCCCTTCTAAGATGGCAACACCACTCCCAATAGTCCCAGCACTGTTCACTCTCCTCTGCCTTATTTACTCCTTCACACTGATCACCACCTCTTATCCTATGTATTTTTCTTTTTAAATATTTTTAAGGTACTGGGGATTAAACAAGTGGTGCTCTACTACAGATTACATTAATAGCCCTTCATATTTTATTTTTTATTTTGGGGCAGGGTCTTGCTAAGTTGCCCAGGCTGGCCTCAAACTTGCAGTTCTCTTGCCTTAGCCTCCCAGTAGCTGGGATAACAGGTATGTGCCACCACTCATGAATTCTTTTTAAATCTTGTTCAGTATCTGTTTCACCTGCCCCTACAGAATAGAATATAAGCACCATGACAAGAGTTTAATTCCTTTTGTTTACTGCTGTATCACTAGTGCCTGGAGCACTGTCGGGCACAGGAAACAATAAATCCATTTGAGGAGTGAGGGTTCAGTAGCAGCGCACAAGCAGAGCTGGGTGGCTTGGCAGGGAACATCAGCCTTCTGTAATCAATGTCATCATGCCTTCCACAGCAGTCCTTCAATGCTGCTCTCGGAATCCAGGGCTACCGGAGAACAGATGAATAAGCAGCATTATATAGCAAAATGTGGCAGTGCAGCTAATGGTGACATTTCTTATGTGTGTCACCTCTCTGGTCCTTTTCCTCTGCTACCTACTTTCTAACTCTGGGGCTCCCATGAGGCCTAATCTGCTTATTTCTCCTTCGAATGCTCATCCATTCTTTGGGCTCCATCAGTTGCCATCTGGCCCAGTACCCCACTTTTAACTATCTCTTCTAGCTTATGGGCTCTTTCTTTCTCGCTCTCTCTTTTCTTCCCTCCCTCCCTTTTCTTTCTTGCTTTCTCTCTCTCTCTCTCTCTCTCTCTCTTTCCTCTTTTCTATCAGATGGGTAATGTGCTGAAGTCGTAACAAGGTTTAGAGGGAGGCACATCTCACGATAGTGTGAACACCCAATCATCACACTCATGACCCTAAGGATCAAGCTCTTTCTTTCTTAGGTGTTCTTCCATAGCCTAAACTCACCATGTCTTGCACTTTATTCAGTTCCCCTATCCTCCATGCATCTAGCTCACTCTCCCAGTCTCCCGTGATTAAAACTTTTTAAGTTTTAAGTGCTTTCTTCATTTCTTTCATCCAAGTGGTCACTAAATCCAGGACTTATTTTCATCTTTAAAAATTTTTTTTTGTTTTTAACTGATAAATACAAATTGTTTTTCCACTTTTAAAATCTCTCTTGCATAAAGAGGTCATTTCTATTTCCCTTCCCTTGCTGGGCCAGGTCTCTATCCACAGGGAATGTCAGGGTTTGAGAGCTTTACCTCTAGCAGAATCTCACTACATGGGCAGCCGTCACTATGACACTTCCAGAATAGTGGTTCTCTGACTAGGCTGCAATTCCTCAAGGGCTGGAATGGTGTCCCCTTCATCATGGGTTCACTGATACCTAGCACAGTACCTGACTTCAAGGCAGCATTTAAAAAAAGTTTTGAAGCAATGCCTCCTGTTTTAAAGTCAATACCTATTTGAAGATGTGCCTTCCTGAGAGAACCACTCTCAATCTTATTCCAAAAGGCCCCCACACAGGCATATTTAGAAAACTTCCAAAGGAGACTCAAAATTCCCACCGCCTTTAGCTTAGGGTCCTCAGACTGTCAAGACCTTCCACACCCTATCTAAACTTGCCATTTATGTCTTTCCTGCGTGGCTTTCTTTCTTGACCTTCCTCAGCCCCTACCTGGCCTGAAAATTTACCCTCCTCTCTGCTCCCCACTTGCTCTTGATTCTGCTACTCCTTTTGTTGACTAGTCCATTTAGGACTTTCTTAGTCTAGCCTGAGTCACACCTTCCTATGAATCCCTCTCTGGCTACCACCATGGGTCACTGCCATTCCTTTAATACTCAAAGCATTAGTTGTCAGTCTTTCATCTTGGCACTTTAAACTAACTTGCTTTGCATTTAATTATTTTTACTGACTTACTACTTGTCTCAAGTGAATTTTAAACTATAGAGTCTTCATGCTAAGAACTCAGGTTTATAGCACAGTTGTGTTGAAAACAGAGTAGCCCTCATCAGTATTTGTTTCAATTTCACGACAGTAAAACAAACAGGTGAGTTAGTTTCTGTGTTTCTCTTAAATCAGAGACATGCAGTGAAGTCCACCTATTCAGTTCACTACAATTACTGAGCAATTAGTCCAACCTGGGCAGTAAGCTCAGAGCTGCAAATACAAAGAATAGGTAGATTCCTGCTCTGGAAGATAGTCTGCGGAACTTGGTCTGTTCCCCAGACTAAGTTCTATTATAGATAAGCAATGTTATACAGCAAAATTTGGTAGTGTATTGAAGATACAAAGTGCTATGAAAGCAAATAAAAGAAGTGTTATTATGCTTAGTGGGGTCAGGAAAGGTTTCTAGAGCTAACACCTGAACTGAAACTTCTATTGGCCTTCAAACAGAAAATCAGGAAAACGCATGTATTCCAGGCAAAGGAAGACACTTGGTGGACAAAGATGAGAGATGTGAAAGGACAAGTTAAGGAACGTCTAGATGATGATGATCAGAGCACTATAAGTGAAGACGTGGTGGAAGACGAAGCTGAAATATACACGGTAGCTAGAGAAGAGCTTCCTGTAGAAGCCAAATTCGGGAGGCAGGCTTAAGGGTAAGAGATTAGGATTGTTCACCGCTATAAATGGCGGTGACCGATAAAGTCGGATTTACGGTCTTGTGGGCATGAAGATTCCTAGCACGGTAATTCTGGAAGTCCTGTGGAAGTAGTCACGCGCTATGAATGGGGACGTGGCGTCCGGACAGCCGCGCCCACACGCCGCCCGAGCCCGAGGCTGGGGCCTGCAGCAGGCCCAGCGAGTAGAGTTGGGCGGGAATCGGGTCCACGCAACTCGGCGCGCTCGCGGGGACGTGGCGCTTTCCAGCCTATCCCGGCTACGCAATTGTGGGGCCAATGGCTACTCGGGGAAGTTCTGCGTCGACGGAGGGCTTGTTGATGATTGGTTAGGAAGACGTCGGCGAGGCGGATGAGGGCGGGGCGCGGGCCCGCTTCCGTTTGGGCGGTGCTTGAGCGTGTGAGCTGAGCCGGTGGGTGAACCGCGGCCACGGTAACCTGGGCTGTGAGGCTGCGGAGAAAG
This sequence comes from Glaucomys volans, assembly GCA_020662805.1. Lineage (NCBI taxonomy): Eukaryota > Metazoa > Chordata > Mammalia > Rodentia > Sciuridae > Glaucomys > Glaucomys volans. The sequence continues at coordinate 63,568 of JAJEJO010005060.1, read as the reverse complement.
GTAAGTACTGTGGTGCTCAGTCCTTCTGCTGTCGCCGTGTCCTTATTCGATTTCTTTCTGCCCGGGAGCCTTGCTCCTGGAGCGGCGTGGGTTTTTTTCATTGGTGGCTGGTGTCTCTGCTGGCGCAGGGGTTCGGGCCTGAGCCTCTCCATGATCCCAGGGCCAGCGGCGCGCAACCTGCGATGGAACCCCCAGCTAGCTTTCCCACACGCTCTGGGAAGAGTTCTGCGTTCCGTGGAACTCTGGCTCCCCAACTCATATCCTGTTGGGTGCTGTTTTGTGCCTGGCTTGCCGCGTCCTTGCCCTCGGGTCCCTGATCTACACCATTCACAGTGTACCTAGACTAGAGGGGTCACTTTTGTTTGCCTCCTGAAGGTCGGAGAGCAGTAGGGAATGGTTATTGAATCTGCTGCCTGCCACCTCCCACTCACCCGTCTGCCTGAATCTGCCAGCCCCGCCCCAAGGCCACATCCCGGGAGTTGAGTGCATCTGCCAAGAAAGTCGTGTTTCACTGACTTAAAGGGTGTAGGAAGAAGATGGAAAGTACGAATGAAGACCTATGTGATTTTTTAAAAATATCTTATAATTTGCAAAGGAAAATCGAAATTTTCGAGCTCTGGTCTTTGGTGCATACCCAAGTCAGCAGTGAGAACAGTCTTAAAAGCTGTATTAAGGAATTGCGTCTTTTTTTTTTTTAACCGTGTTTTGTTGCTTCAATCCCTAGATCCCAGTTCAGATTTTTGCCATACTGTGTTAGGAAGTGAACGTAATTCCCTACAGCTGCCATGATTGAACCTTGAGTGGTTTGCACTTTGGAAAGCTGCTTTGGTATCAAGGAAAAAACTCCCTGGGTCCCTGCTAAAACTTTTGGGTTTTTCGTTTGAATTTCTAAGTGTACAAAGTCCCATAGAAGTGTCTTTTGAGAATTGAAGTACGTTCATTTCCTGACTTGGACCATAAAATCAGCGCTAATGAATTGTGAATAGGTGCATCTAGTTTGTTTTTTTGTTCTAATATTTTATTGATCTTGGAAGTAAAGAACCCCGGAATCTGATAAATTTACTGTTTGCCATGGAATGGAGCTTGACCTGAGACATGCATTTTTCACCTCATTCGGTTGAAACTATCAAATGCTAGTCATCACTGAGGAATTTGTGGAACAGTTCAAATGAGGGATCAGAAATAACGTATATATTGTATTTGTGTAGATAGGATGAGTTTTCCTCCTAGGCCTGATCTGAGTTTATAGTAATTCAAGGGTCTCCAGGGGGTTGGGATCTTTTCTTTTCTTTTCTTTTCTTTTCTTTTCTTTTCTTTTCTTAGTGTATAGTACTCAAATAGAGCTTTGAAACCAATGTTACTTCCATTCATTGGATAATGTATCAAGAGATACTTAATGATAGCAGTGTATGTACACTGTATCAGCATAGGCTATCAATACATTGATATTACAGATTTTCTGCAACATGGAGATGCCAGGGATGTTGGAGGGATAGCATTTAGAAATGCCTGTTAGTACTTAAGGCCCTAGATCCTCTTGGAACTTTTCAGTATAGATGTTGCTGATGTTGTAATTTATGTATTAGAGTTAAGACAGCTGAAATAACACTTTTGAATGTAGCTGGCTTTTAGCCCTTTACAGTAAGGGGAATTGGGGTTGGAAAACACAAGCAGGAACCACATTGCTGCCAAGTACTGCCCAGTTAATCTGGTAAAATGTAATCTAAAAACTGCAGGACAGCATATCAGGAACCATAGAGGGAGAATAATTTATAATAGCTAAATGAAGCCATTCTTCCAAATGTGTAGATCTGTAGAGGAGCTAAGGAGACAACTTAAAGTAGCCTTTGATCATGATTATGGAGCGGTACAAACAAATGTAGGAGAATTGGTACTGATCACTTCTAGCTTGAATGATCATAGTAAATAGGTCTTTTCATCGAGGGTCTTAAAATTATTTACAGGCTTTTGACCCTGAGGAAATTTGTTGTGTTAAAATAACTACCAAGTTCTCAAGACTTCATGCATGTTACTTATACACAAAATTAACTAATTAACAAACATCAAATCTCTCATCTCTACATTTAGCATTGCTTTCCTATGATAGTTAATTATGTATTAAAGTTCATCAACCAAAAAGAAATGTTTTTCTTCCAGAATTTCTAGAACTTTTTTCTTACAAGAAAGTTTTTGATTTTGTAGCCAGAAAAATTTCAGGTTCATGCTGAGTTGCTTTGATAATGGAACTAATGAAGCTTAAAATATTAATTCTTTAGTTTCATTCTCAGGTATTTTCCTTCAGCTAAATTTTGCACTTTCATATACTTAGCTGTCTGGTAAATGAATTCCCCACTGTCACAGTTAATTTAATTAGAATGTATTAATGAACTAATATAAATTCATGTGTCACTAGAGATGTTAACTAAGTGGTTTGTCAGCATTGTGTCTCATCAAATTATGAAATAGGACATTACTACTTTTTCCAGATTTTATAGCCTGGGCCTTGATACAGTTGACTATACTTAGATTGCTGTCGGGCCGTTGCCCATAATCCCCAGTTGAAGTAGACACGTAAGCAGTGAGATTCCCACCTTGGCTACATTATGGAGAAAAGTCTTTTCTGCTGAACATCCAGCTCAGAGAACTGGAATTTTACCACCACACCCATTTCTCCCACTCATTAAACTTGAGTAATGGGTCTATGGTCAACCATAATTGTGGGATCATTTATTGTTAATATTCCTAAGAAGTTGAATTTAATTTAGACATCTGAGTTTCCTAAAACAATCTAATTTCTGTGATCAATAGATTTTTATTGGAAGTGGTCAGGAAGAAATGGGGGATGAAGTAAGAGCTGTCAAGGAAATTTTTTTGAATGTATAAAATAAACTGATTCTTATGACTCATTATTAAAATCAAACTTAGGCCATTAACCTTCCTCCTTTAGATTACTGAAATAATTCATGAAAATAACTTTGCAGCAGGCTATTATTGGTGACATACTGCAAAAGGATACTAGCTACTTGGTACCTTTTTCCTGTTCTAGTTCTTTACTTTGTGACTCTCTAACATGGTGCTGTTCAATATAAGTATAATACCAGTTACATATGTCATTTTAAATTTTTGGGTGAAAATTTTAAACAGGTGAAGTTTTGATATATTTTATATAAGACATAAAATAGCATTCTTTTGATATAAAATATAACACACACTGTATCTTAATTAGCATTAGCCACATTTTAAGTACTTAGGAGTCATGTGGGTAGTAATGGCTAGACTTTTTTTTTTTGGACAAAAAATATTAGATGTTACCTTTGGTAAAGGAGGGACAGAATTTTAGGTAAACTTAATAAAACATTTGATATCAGGAGGGGGGGTGCATTTTTCACAACCCTTGGCTTATTTTCTATATCACATGGTAAAAGCTCATACAGCTAAGTTTTCATTTGTATATGTCATAAATTTTCCTCATATGTTAACTGTTGATGTGTAGCTGTGCTGGAGTTGGTAGAGAACTGAGACGGGTCCTTTAGCTTGTAGCTTTCTAACTTGATTTCATTGTGGTTGAAAAGAGAATGATAGAATTCAGATTGGAGTTCAGAAATGAACTCTATTAATGTAGTTCTTCATATGTCTACAAGGCATATGAAAACTTATTTTGTACTATTTCTTTTCATTTTTCCCACATGAAATATCCTTTGTCTTATAAGGATATTCTTTGTTTCTACTTGAAATTTTATATGTGTATGGATTTTCTAGTACAGTTGGGTTTTGATGGTTTTTTTGTTTTTGTTGTGTGTGTCTATATTCATAAAACAAGAGGCCTTTTGTTAGAGGTTCTAATAGCCAGGAGTTGGTATATGTGGGCACAAAGAGCTTTTTTTCCCCCAAATAGAAGTTATATAAAGTGTAGATTTTGCAGTGCTTACTGCAGAGGGATGATTAGTAGAACCATTGGCCTCACCTGTCAGGTGGTCCTTGATGACCTTTTTAGGCAGTTTCATCAGTGGTAAGATAGAAAGCCAGATTTTAGGTGACAGTGGATGTTGAAACAGAGGCAGCAGTGTACACATTTTGTACATGGAGGAATAGAAAAGCAAGCTAGAAGAAATAACAGTCTAGAAAAGAATGATTTGGGGTGGTGGAGACTTGAGAAGTGTTGTTTGATGAAATGGGGAAACCTGGGGAGGAATGGGCACAGCAAGATTAAGAGAGTGGAAGGAAAGCGGAATGAATACTTGATAAAGCCAGATCTTTATTCTCTTTTGGATGCCTCTTCTATTCTTGTATCAAAATATTAAGTCTGACAGACAGTATTACCCTATGTATATATAAGATTAAATGAATTGTGTGAATCTACATTGTGGGAAAAAAAAGATATATTCCCTACTGTATAATTATATCAAAATGGGTTCTACTGTCATGTATAATTAAAAAGAACCAGTAAAAACAAATATATTAAGTCAGGGACATAAATGCAGCTTTCCCTCTAAATCACAAAGTGAATCAGTTTGTTACATTTCTAGATGCTACTGTCTGGAAACTATATAGTTTCTATCCTTTCCAAGCCCCCGAGTGTTTACCATTTATCCATCTTGTAATATTTGAGGTTTGCAAGAGTTGTTAGAGTATTATGCTGTATTTTATTCTGAGGATATAATTTGCCATTTATAGAATTTTTCTAAATGTGAAGTTCCCTTATTAATAGTCAAAAGGAAAATCCCTTGTCCCAGTGACTCCTGATTTTACTTGCTTCTGGAAGCTTCTGACATATCTATTCCTTGATTATTTTATCCAATATCAACAACATATTCTGTTCCTTGTTTCATAAATTTTTTTTTTTTTTTTTTTTTTGGTACTGGGGATTGAACCCAGGGACACTCAACCACTGAGCCACATCCCCAGCCCTATTTTGTATTTTATTTAGAGACAGGGTCTCACTGAGTTGCTTAGGGCCTCACTAAGTTGCTGAGGCTGGCTTTGAACTTGTGATCCTCCTGCTTCAGCCTCCCAAGTGCTGGGATTACAGGCATGGGCCACCACGCCCGATATACAGTATCTTTTTTGCGAATGGGCTCTTGGGGAGTAACCACCCCTGCTTACCTCCTTAGCTACATTTCTTTTGTTTTATTGGCACTGTCCTATTTATTCTGTAATGTTTTCTGCTCTGGTGCCCTATCCTCTGCCAGTCCAGGACCTCCCCGCTCCCCTGCTCAGCTGCTTTCCCAGTTTTGCATCCCATGCCCTTTGTGCTCTTTCACAGCCTGAAAGTTGTTCATGGAGACCTCAGGTTGTGCCTTTCTACATTCAGCTCTCTACGTTGTGTTACAATTCAACATATTTCTCTATTTGCTTTCCTTTTAAGGGATCCTTATATGTTTACCTGTAGCTATAACTACACATATTTTAGTTTTTTGAATCCAAAGGGCTTTATAAATCCAAGTTAATATAACCTAACTTCATCTAGCTACTATTTGGGGCTTACAAGAAAAATGGATATATTGAAAGATGTGTAATATATTGGCATATTTAATCTCCTTAACCCCTGACACAATTCACTTCCTTCATTCTGGTTCCCAAAACTTTGAGACAGGATCAAGATTAGGAATTCTATAGGGATTCTAAATTGAGAACTTGTAAAAGTTATGCTGAAAGAATTTTCTTATTTTTGTTAGTATTTACATATAAAATGTGAATATTTGACTGACTAGGTCCATAGGGACATCCTGGGGAAGGTGAAGTCTGTGACTGGTTTAATTAGGACAAGGTGTAATTCATTTAACTCTCATGTGGTACAGCATTCCTCTCTACTGTAGCCTTCTATTAAGTTTCCTAAGGCTGCTATAACAAATGGCTACAAATATGAGTGAATGAAAAGAATAGAATTTTATTGTTGCTCAGTTTTGGAGGCTAAAAGTTCAAAATCATAGGTGTAGGCAGGACCATACTCTTTGAAGACTTTAGGGGAGGATCTTTCCATAGCTATTCCTAGCTTCTGGTGTTTGTCAGCTGTCCTGGGCATTCCCTGACATGTAGATGCATCACTTCAATCTCTGCCTCTTTCGTCATATGGCACTTTCATTCAGTGCGACTGTTTCCAAATTTTTGTCTTATAAGGACTCTAATTTTGGATTAGAGCCCACCCTTAGGCAGTATGACTTCATTTTAACTTGATTACATCTGCAAAACCCCTCTATTTCCAAATAAAGTCACAGTCAAAGGTACCAGGGATTAGACATAACGAGATGAGTGAGAGATAATGTGAAATTGCAAAAACTTATTCTCATTGGGGACAGGGGCATTCAAAGTCCACGTTCCACCGATGAAAGATTAATTTTAAAATGAAAGCCTAGGAAAACCTTTCCCCTTGATTTTTAATTTTAAGGTTTTTTGTTTTTTGTTTTCTCCCCTCTATGACCTTAACACTTCTGGACAGTAACGTGGGATAGCTATAGAGTGTGCTGAACCGGTCTTTAACCCAAAACTTCTCTGTAGTTTATTTAGTCACATTTTTCAATGAAGCATTCCAGCCTTGAACTTATTGGTGAAGTTCATTTGTGACTGCAGAGCAGCAGTGTGAAGGTCTCAAGAAGAGCCTGGGATTCTCTATTTTGAATAGTACTCCAGGTGATTCTTAGGTATGAGCAAGTTTGAGAAACACACTGTGCAGAGGGTTAAAGAAGTTCTTATGACAGGACCACATGAATGGTTTGGTCTTTGATGGTGATTCAGGGTTAAACATGAACTTGGGAAACTTGGTGTTATAGAACAAGGAAACTGCTCAGTATTTCATTGGTTCCTAATGGGATGGTCATCAGAATCACAGGAGAAGCATTTCACGCTACAGATGCCTGGATTTAACTTCAGAGATTCTAAATCAATGGGGAAACTTATTTAAATGATTCCCAGGTGACTAATAACCAGCCAGGTTTGAAGACCAGACCACTAATACAGTATGAAAAGTAAAGGATTTGGAGGTCAGGATTTAAATCTTGGTCCTTTGACTTTTAACTGTTATCAACAAAGACAAAAGAATTAAATTTCTACTTTGATGTCTTTTTTTAAAGAGACACTACTTACAAACTAGAGATCTTAGCTATAAATTCCTTATCAGCTTACTGGTGAAGAAAACTGGTGAAAATTTCCCACCATGATAATCTTGAGATTCTAATGCTCGTCCATATTTATTGTATGAGTTAAGTAAAATATTTGGGCAATATAAATAACTTGCATAGACTTGTATGTACATTAAAAATTTAACTGGGCCGGGTGTGGTGGCGCACGCCTGTAATCCAAGCGACGTGGGAGGCTGAGTCAGGAGAATCGAGAGTTCAAAGCCAGCCTCAGCAACTTAACGAGGCCCTAAGCAACTCAGTGAGACCCTGTAAATAAAATACAAAATAGGGCTGGGGATGTGGCTCAGTGGCCGAGTGTCCCTGAGTTCAATCCCTGGTTCCAAAAAAAAAACAATTTAACTGGGAAGTGAAAGTTTTCTTGTTTAATTGTTAAGCTTATTGCCTCCTATATCAACTGTCTTTTGTTTTCTTTAAGATCTGATTATCATGGACCTGCGACAATTCCTTATGTGCTTGTCCCTGTGCACAGCCTTTGCCTTGAGCAAGCCCACAGAAAAGAAGGACCGTGTACATCATGAGCCTCAACTCAGCGACAAAGTTCACAATGATGCTCAGAGTTTTGATTACGATCATGATGCCTTCTTGGGTGCTGAAGAAGCAAAGACCTTTGATCAGCTGACACCAGAGGAGAGCAAGGAAAGGCTTGGGTAAGGTGCCAGTTCTCAGGGGGCTACTTAGGGTGTACCATTCTTTATAAATCAACTAATACTTTCTTTTCTGGTTTAGTCACCACTAAAGTTATGCTGAACCCTATCTTCTGAAAGCTAACCACAGGATAGCTACCACTAAAATTTAATTAAGTGCCTGCTTTCGTACATTTCTCCATTGAATAGCAAATTGTATCTCATTCTACAAAGCAAAATCATTTTTGCATTAAAGTACCAGATACTGCAGGATCCGACTTGAATTGTATTGTCTTGATCCCAGAACATTACATGGCTCATCTTATCTCTGCTGCTTTTAATTTTAAAAAATGATCTGTGGCCTATTTATTCATTATTGCCCAAGCCTAGTCTTTGAATGGCAAAAAAATTGCAGATTTTACCCCTATACTATCACTTTCTGTAAAGCTTATAATTTTCAGAGTGTCCTGCAACATAGGCCAAACCAACCTTGCCTTTTAGAGATTATAACAAGTAGTGGTCTTACTGTCAGAGCTTCAGTAATGGCTGGGCCGTAGTCAGGTTCTGTGACTGTCTGAGCAGTCTTTATCTACAGTTTATTTAGTAGAATCCCAGCTGATTATTTCTAACTGAAGGTCTGAGAATATCTTTTGGCTGTTCTAAAGCCTTGCTTTTGAGGAACAAGTCAATTTTTAAAAAACCTCTTCAATGAGCATTGTTGGTGCAACTTTCTGAACTGTACTCGAGAGATTTGTGTGGCAAGTTGTACCAGTTAGCAATTTCCAAAAATATTTTGCCATCAGAGAGAGTGCTATGATTTAAGACATTATTATAGAGTTTGCTTTATACTTCAGTATAAATTTATTCTTTCTTTGTGTTATCTGCTGAAGGGTACAATATTTTATTCTTCAACATTAACAGAAAGTAGTTAAAAGATTCTGCTACGTACAATGAACCAGCTATCCCAAGACATTTGAAAATAGATATAGTTGGGTGCAGTGGTGCACACGTATAATCCCAGCAGCTTAGGGAGCTAAAGCAGAAGGATTGAATGTTCAAGGCCAGGCTGAGCTATGTAGCAAGACCCTATCTGGTAATAAAAAGGGTTGGGTATGGTAGAGTGTCTCTCTGAGTTCAATCCCCAGTACCACCAAAAAAGAGAGAGAGAAGGTAGTTATAAAAATCATATATCAAAAAGTCGGTCTTGAGCTGGGGATATAGCTCAGTCGGTAGAGTGCTTGCCTCGAATGCACAAGACCCTGGGTTCAATCCCCAGCACCACAAAAAAGTCTTCTTGTTAGTTTGCTTTTCTAACTTCAAGAGACTGTGCTCACTTTCAGTTTTAATCTTATAACTGCACTAACATTCCAAGCTGAAAATAGAGATGCATGAGGGTGTTCTCAGCCTTTATATCATGCCTATTAATATTGTACCTATCCAGCCTACATTCATTCTGCACAAATCTCTTCACAGAATTACTCTTGAATAATGAAAGTCCCTTAGTTTTGGTGTCATTTAAGGTAGATGTTCTGGCTCTTTGCAGGCAGTAGATCAGTTCTGCTAGCACTTTTCAGTAGAGAAAAAAATGTTGATTTTTGTTATTAGCAAATATCAAAAGTTCTATACAAGTTGACTGTTTAATTAGAATATGAATGAACTGAGTACTGTTTGCTTCTCTCAAATTTTGGAGATAGTGACAAATATCCCTAGTTTATGCAGTAACATACGGTTGGAATCACAAATCCCAGCTGACTTAAAAAAAGGAAACTTATTTACTATGGCATTTCTAAACATTATTTTGGTAGGTAACTATATACCAGAGATTGAAAACCATAGATTCCTCCTTTTTTCACATCTGTCTATAAGGCAGGCAATTAAGAGAAGTCATTGTTTATATCCACATTTGCAAAATTTTGCTACTGTTTCTGAAATCTTCAGTAGTACCTAGAAGATCATAGGAAGCAATTTTAACATACAATTGTACATAACTTTTTCTTATTAAAGTTTGACAAATAGGAATTTTTTCTATGTGTATTATGATCATTCTCCTCCCTCCAGAGCACTAATTTTCACGTATGTATCCTTCAACTGAAGGTTTTTGTTTTGAGGTAGTGTGCCTTAATATTAAAAAGTTCTTGCCCTTGATACATTTGCTACAGAAATGAACTAGAGCAGTTCATTATCTTTTTGGGGTATCACAGATTGAAACACTGGAAGTCTAATGAAAACTAAGGATTCTTCTTTAGAAAAGTACACAAGTATGGATATACATATATAAAATTTTACATGCCCAAAATTTCAGAACTATTATGCATCCTTCTATAGCCATTTATTGACCAAATTCTTTAAAAAATAAAAAAAAGGGGTCAGCTTTTTATGCCACTTAAAATGTAGAGACATGTTATCTCATAGGAGTAATAACAGGAGCTCCACTAAGCGCATTATGTCTGCCTAGAATAAATTCTGGTTTAGTGGCGTCATAATTACATCCATAGAGTTCTCCAGGGTCATAGTATACTACTCCATTCACTTCATAAATTAACACAAGCTTTTAAAGATCAGAATTAAGAGCTTCATGCTTTAAATAGGATGTGCCCGGTGTGCTTCATAACTGCCTGCAGGCTGTATGAACTGCAAGACATGAATGGCTTTTTTTTATTTTTAGAGGGTTGTCATATATATGTGTGTGCATGTGTGTTCTCATGCCAGACCACATATGTCTCACCAAGTATGAAATATTTATTATCCACCCCTCTCCAAAAACAAGTTTCTAACTCCTACATTAAACCATTTGGGTTAGTTCCAGTGACTAGAATGCTGTTCAACCACTTTCATTTTTAAAAAAGCCCATCTTGAATAGTCATGTCTTTTTTTTATCTGGGCAATACACTTCAGGCTATTTATAATAGTTTAAAAATATCATTTGGGATAGAAGTTTTGATACCTTGCCTTCTTTTTCTTAATAGTGCAATGGCATTTTTGGTAACCAATGCCATTTTTGCATAAATTAGATTCCATTGTAGATAATGCAGAAGTTTTCAAAACTGGTATAACTTTTGTTTTAATCTTTTTTTTTTTTTTTTTTTTTTTTTTTGCGCGGTGCTAGAGATTGAACCCAGGACCTTGTACTTACAAGGCAAGCACTCTACCAACTGAGCTATATCCCCAGCCTGGTATAACTTAATTCTGTTAATATTGTTTAAGTTCTACAGATTTAAGTTGAAAAAGCCAGGCATGGTGGCACATGCCTATAATTCCAGCTACTGGGAGGGATGAGGCTGGTGGATCACAAATTTGAGGCAAGCCTGGGCAATTTAGATCCTGTCTCAAAATAATATTTAAAAAGGGCTGGGGATGCAGCTCAGTAGTAGAGCACTTACCTAGCATGTGTGAAGCCCAGGGTTCCAGCTCTTACTACTGCCCAAAATGAGTGAAGTTTTTAAACAGTTCTGTTGTTAAGTCCATGTAACTAAGGGAGGATATATATTAACATTTTAGGGCTAAGACTACAAGAGTACATATTCTCTGAAGGAAAGTGCTAGTTATTTATAGGGTTTATGTAATATGCGGTTATGGCTAATGGCCGTGTCAGTATCAAAATAGTCTGTATTCACAGTCTGACCAGTACTCTTTGATATAATCACTTCCCCATACTCATGGCATTAACACAAACTTGGAAAAGTCATTATTTACTTCTAAGGGATAGTCTTTTTCAGTCAAGCATAGTAGTAAGCTGAGATTTCACATCTGTTGAAAGTTTTGATTAAAAGTTTCTGGGGCTAGGGATATAGTTCAGTTGGTAGAGTGCTTGCCTTGCAAGTACAAGGCCCTGGGTTTGGTCCCCAGCACCGCAAAAAAAAAAAAAAAAAAAAAAAAGTTTCTGTTCAAAACTTATTTATATGACTTTATGTAGATTATCTGAGCCTCTATAAATAGGTGATTGCATCTATTTTGGTGGGGGGAGGGTACTGGGGATTGAACTCAGGGGTACTCAACCACGGAGCCTCATCCCCAGCCCTATTTTGTATTTTATTAGAGACAGGGTCTCACTGAATTGCTTAGCACCTTGCCTTTGCTGAGGCTGGCTTTGAACTCAGGATCCTCCTGTCTCAGCCTCCTGAGCTGCTGGGATTATAGGCGTGCACCACTGCACCCAGCAGGTGATTGCATCTTTAAACAGGAATTTTCATATCATAAACATATTTTTAAATCCCTAAATTAAGATATTCAGAACTAGAAGAGAGAAGCTCACAGAGAAGTTAGATTGATTAGCTTTATAATCTTCACACTAACTCTCTCAGCTTATTAACAGTCTCATCAAAGATATATATTCTTACTACATTTCTTCAGAGTTTTAGGTAAGTGTTCTGTCTATGTATGTGTTTTTAAAAATAAACTTGCTTTGGCCAGGTGTGCATGCATTTAATCCCAACTGCTCAAGAGGCTGAAGCAAGAGGATTGCAAGTTCAGAGTCAGCCCAAGCAACTTAGGAGAGACACTGTCTCAAAATGAAAAATAAAAGGGCCAGGGATGTAGTTCAGTGGTAAAACACCCCTGGGTTCAATCCTTAGTACCAAAAAGTAATTAACTTGCTTTGAAATATAAGTGGTTTTTTTTTGGTACTGGGGATTGAACCCAGAGGCACTCCACCACTGAGCCACATCCCCAGCCCTATTTTGTATTTTATTTAGAGACAGGGTCTCACTGAGTTGCTTAGGGCCTTGCTAAGTTGCTGAGGCTGGCTTTGAACTCGAGATCCTCCTGCCTCAGCCTCTCAAGTGCTGGGATTACAGGCGTGCGCCACCGCACCCAGCTAAGTGATATTTTTAATAAAAATATTATCATTTTCTAAAAGCATCTACATTTTTTCAAGTCTGATTTCAATATTTTGAATTTTTCGAAAACCATTGTCAATGGTTATTATTATTTACTAAGAAATGGAGATTCTCCTCTAACTACTGTAAAGAAAAATATCTTGTTTTACATGTTTGATGTAGTGTGAGAACCCAGATGGGCATGGATATTCATCCCTGAATTCTGACCATAGGCTCTAACCTAACCAAAGAGATAGGCTGGGTTTGCTTTTGGTCTCAGCACACCAGCTGTGGCTTGTGTTTACCTTAACCAGATGGCTCACCATAAGGCAGGAATAGGCCACTTAAGAGAAAAAATTTCAGTTGCCCAAGAGAAAAAATTTCAGTTGCCCGTCTGGAAGTTTTATTTCAGAGACAATTTTTTATTTCTTTGTGTTAGCCCTGGATAACACCTATGGTCACAGCACACACCAGGCTACTTCCAGAGCCTTGTGTTCTTTTAACCTTTTGCTGGATTTCTCTGCATTTTCTACAGAAAGATTGTAAGTAAAATAGATGGCGACAAGGACGGGTTTGTCACTGTGGATGAGCTCAAAGACTGGATTAAGTTTGCACAAAAGCGCTGGATTTACGAGGATGTAGAGCGACAGTGGAAGGGGCATGACCTCAATGAGGACGGCCTCGTTTCCTGGGAAGAGTATAAAAATGCCACCTACGGCTACGTTTTAGGTAGGTCCCTACTATCTGGGGGAAAAAGCCTTGTGGAGCCGGCACCTTGAAACGTAACTATTTTGTCTTGTAGAATGATTGTAGATAAAATAGACGCGGATAAAGATGGGTTTGTGACGGAGGGGGAGCTGAAAACCTGGATTAAACACGCCCAGAAGAAATACATATATGACAATGTTGAAAACCAATGGCAGGAGTTTGATATGAATCAAGACGGCTTAATCTCCTGGGATGAGTACAGAAACGTGACTTATGGCACTTACCTGGGTAAGGGGCAAGATGTCAGCTTGGCCGAGACCATGGTCTTGAGTCAAAGAAACAAATGGGTCACGCAGTAAAGGAAAGGAAGAAATTGTGCCTTCTTAAATAGTTCAATGCTGAACTGATTCCCCTGCATCTTATTAATTTTAAATTTCTATATTATGTATTTTTAAATTTGCTTAATTGTGGTTTTCTGAAGTCTGGCATCTTCTACATGATTAGCTTTGCAAACATTTTTTACCATTTTTTTTCTGTCATCCCTCATAGAAACAATTTTTGGAGTACATCTTGTTTAAAAGTCTGCATTTTTCCAACAATATAAAGCAAGAGACCTTTGGATGTCTCTTGATACGGTCACATTAAGATGGACCTGAAATTCAAACCAAATTAGATTCCTTTGTAACTGGAGAGAAGAGAAAGAAAATTACTGCCTTTTTAAAATAAAATTCAAATAAAATAGCTTTCCTTGATAAAATTTAACTGTTTCAGTATGTCTGCTTACTGAAGTTTAGAAATAAAGATTTCCCATTTGTTTTCTCTGGCACATGAGTTTATCAGCCTGCTTTGCAAATGCTTCAAGGCAGATAAATGTTACTTTGATTGCTTTCTGTTGATTTGGTAACTTTTTTATTTGGGCCACCTGTTAATAATTTTCTTTGACTTTGGCACTTCTACGTTTGCCTGCTATGGAATACTAGGTGGTGGTCTTATGGAAGTGATGATCTAAATGTTTTTATTTGTGAGATTCCTCTATTGTACATGGTTACCTTTTGTGACAAAAATATATAAATGGTGTGTTTGCATTTTTATCCTGGAAATTAGACAAAATTAGGTTAAAGGAAGCATTCTCCACCACTGACTAACAGTGTGTATATAAAGATCTGTTTTCCCACAAGATAGCCAGCTGTTCATGTTAATTACGAGGGTGCATACATTTCTGATGAAGAGACTTTTATTTCTGTGTTGGGCTTGTTCTCATTCCTAAGACCAAAGTGGCAATCTCTCTCTCAATGCTTGACATTTAGCCAAGAACCAAACATATCATTCACCCAATAAAGAACACGTGTATTAAAAAGCCAGCACAGATGGAGAGGCACCCTGTGTTTCTTATTCTCTGGCTGAGGCCCAACACCCTCCTGACTTTTTCAGAATTAATTATAAATATAAAGCAAAGGGTAGGCTATTGGTGATCTAAACAAAATGGTACATTAATAAATCTCACCTCAGACCTAGACACTAATTTGTTGCCCAGAATGCTGCTTCAACTGTGTATGATTATGTGCATAAAAATTTGTTGAGAACTCTGTTGCCTCACAGGGCAGATGATTCAATGTAATGGGTATTTCTACTGCCTGAGACTGTGCGCAAACTGAAGCACTGACTAGAAAGGCCATGTCTTTATAAGGCATCTTTCTCTGGAGGCCCGCGGGTAGATAGCCCTCGGAGTAATGAGTTGGATTAGAGAAGTGCTGGGGAGTTTTTGTGAAAATGTGTTCTCAATTTAGTTTTGATTCAGGTATAACTAATCTTGGCTCTTGGTTAAAATCTGTTTCAATGAATCCACTCTTCACAAAAGGAATGTTAATACTGTCTCTCCCACAAGTAAAATGCCAAGTACTAAAATCCTCCCTGCCTATATACCAAAACTAGATTAAGAGCCAACCAGAGGCTGTGTACAGGCCAGCAAAAAGGCCATAAAATGGTGCCTAGGATAAGTACAACACCCCAATCAGGGCTGTAGGTGTATAAATTTCATCATTAAAAATAAAGCATCGTTTCCTTTTCCATTCTTTAATATGCACATGTTGCTATTAGGTTGCTCAATTCTAGTCACCAGGTTTACCCCAGGGAGGGGAGAAGGACTTTTAGCTAAAAATCTAATCTGAAAATGTAAGGTGACTTTTTCTATTATCTTCTTTCTGTTACATAGTTGGTACTGAAAATTGGTATTTGTTTAGAAGAGATGACTTAGTATCTGAGAAAGATGATATTTTCCTTAAATTCTCCATCTCCCTCCTATTCTGGCTTTCAGTATACATTATTAGAGTCCCAAAGCCTTATGAGGCAATAAACTGTCTCACTATATTTTTGACACTCAACAAAGAAAGAAGCTTCAAGCTGCTCAGCTCTCAAAATAGAGCAGTTTTTGGTTTTGTTTTTTAAACTGTGCTTAAAATATGAAGATTGAACTGTAATATCAGAGGTCAGTGGTATGATCTTACTGTTAAAGGCGCCCTGTAGGTCTTTTTAGAAAATTAGTGCCCTTTTTATTTAATCTGTATATTGCAGGAACAATAATTTCTTACCTTTAATGTGGTGTATTACTTTTCAAAGTATCTTCGTATCTGTTATCTCATTTGGTTTACACAGTAACTCAATAACTTATTTTCTGTGGTTAACTCCTTCACATTTTTTCAGCTTATGGAACTTAAATTTTATTCTAGATTCTTGTATAGAATCTAACTGCTGCCAGGTGCAGTGGCGCACACCTGTAATCCCAGCACTTGGGAGACTGAGACAGGATAATCATGAGTTCAAAACCAGCTTCAGCAACTTAGCGAGGCTCTAAGCAACTCAGTGAGACCCTGTCTCTAAATAAAATACACAATGGGGCTGGGGATGTGGCTCAGTGGTGGAGTGTCCTGGGTATAATCCCCAGTACCAAAAAAAAAAAAAGAAAAGAAAAAAGAATCTAACTGCTGCTTGTGCAGTTAAACATCATAACAGATGGATAGGACTAAATTCAATTGTAATATCTATTTTTAAAACAACAGCTTTATCAAAAAATAATTGACATACAATTGCATTTTTAAGTGCACAGTTAATGAGTTTTGACATGTATACCACAGTGAAACCATCACTGCAATCAATATAATGAGCATATCTATCACCCCCCAAAATTTCCTCATACCTCACCTTCCCTGTATCCCTCTCTGTGAGCAGCCACTGACCTACTATCTGTAACTCTAGGTTAGTTTGTATTTTCTAGAATTTTGTATAAGTGGAAGATGAAAGGTACACATAACTCTTGGTAGGTTTCTGGAGTGGCTGAAAAAAATTGACTCCAAATGTCTAAAATGAGGCAGAATGTCTTTGATATCTAGCTTTTTAATGTTTAATAAAAATAGCAATAACTGACCTTTATTGAATGCCAACTCTATGCCAGGCATTGTTCTAAGTGCTTGACTTAGTTTTGTTGTTGCTGTTTCTCACTTAAACCTCATAACAACCTATGAGACAGTCACTGTTATTCTCATTTTACAGATGAGACTGAGGCACAGTTAAGTTTTTCACTCAGGGCCACACAGCTCGGCATGGTAGAATTCAAACTCAGATAGTATGGCATTAGAGCCACCACTGCCTCCCAGATATAACTAGGAAATTCAAGCCTTAACACCAGTAACACTGAAACTTTACTTGTTGAGCTCAGTAATCCAGGAGACAGAGTTCATGTTGATTGGCAAACATTTACATTCAACTTGGACCTGAATGAGGTCTGATTGATTACTGGAGCTTCATCCCAAAATTGAGTATCTTTAGACTGCTGCCTATGTAATCAAGAGTTATTTTTTCATTCTTGGTTTAATTTTACCTATAATCAAGAATTATTTCTTCATCATTTGGTTTTTATTTCTTGGAAATTGATTCCCTGTGCTTTTGTGTTTTCTTTCCACATTTGACCTAAATTTTTGTTTTCTAGATGATCCAGACCCTGATGATGGATTTAACTATAAACAAATGATGGTTAGAGATGAGCGGAGGTTTAAGATGGCAGACAAGGATGGAGACCTCATTGCCACAAAGGAAGAATTCACAGCTTTCCTGCACCCTGAGGAATATGACTATATGAAGGACATAGTAGTGCAGGTGGGTGAGATCAGAGTTCTGAATAGGAACTCAGTTTCTCTTTTTGTTGTTTATGCTCTCTCCCCACGTTAGCCTTTCCTGTATGTTTGGAAGAATGACTTGTTTTTCAAATACGCGCCTGTCACTGCCTGTCTTCTATGCATCCTTCCTTCCATTCATCCATCCATCCATATTGGGGATTGAACCCAGGGGTACTCTAAACTGAGCTACATTCCCAACCCTTTTTATTTTTTATTTTGAGACAGAGTCTTTGCTCAGTTGTGAACCTCCTGCCTCAGCCTTCTGAGTAGCGAGTGCCACAGTGCCTGGCTCTGTCATGGTTTTTCCTAAGTGCCTGAGGCTTTCTGTTTGGCATGATAATACTTGACATCAGATATGTATTTTGCCATTTCATTGGTAGTTTCATAAGTGAGAAGGGGAGGAAATCCTGTTTTAAAAAATATCCCATGATCTGTGATCAGAAACTAACAGTGAAGAATTTTCGCAGAATGCAGTTACTAATAATATAGACTCTCTATAGCTATAGACATAATTACTGGTCACATCTCCTATTAGCATAACGAGGGCTACCATCATTAAGCAGTGTCAGTGTTCCTCGAAGAAGACTCACTCATAGTTATTTTATGTTGATACATAAGAAATTGCCAATATTTGGCCTTGTAATCCCAATTACTGAGGAGGCTGAGGCAGCAGGATTTCAAGTTGGAGGCAAGGCTCAGCAACTTAGCAAGATCCTGACTCAAAATTTAAAAAATATAAAAGGCGTGGGATGTAACTCAAAGTGACACTGATATTTTACCATTTTCTAGCTAGAAAAACATCACTTTTCTATGGTTTTAAGCATACAGATACATCATATACTCTTCTATCAAATTCATTCATTCATTCTTTTCTATTTAGGAAACAATGGAGGATATAGATAAGAATGCTGATGGTTTCATTGATCTAGAAGAGTATATTGGTAAGTCTCTTTTTCTCAAATGTTTTTTCCTTAGAAAAAGCTGAGACATTGAGGAAGATGTAATCACCCATGGAAACAATTTGTCACATGGTGTTCAGCTCTTAAACCATACCAGTGTGATGATAGTGGTAAACTATCTGTAGCAGCACTATCAATCAAAATGGAAATATGGCCCACATATGTAATTTTTATTTTTTATTTATTTATTTATTTATTTATTTATTTTGGTACTAGGGATTGAACTCAGGGGCACTCCACCACTGAGCCACATCCCCAGCCCTATTTTGTATTTTATTTAGAGACAGGGTCTCACTGAGTTGCTTAGGGCCTCACTAAGTTGCTGAGACTGGCTTTGAACTCGTGATCCTCCTGCCTCACCCTCCCAAGTCGCTGGGATTACAGGCGTGCGCCACCACGCCCAGCTTAATTTTTATTTTTTAAAGCCATATTAAAAAAGTAAAAAGCAGATGAGATTAATTTCAAGAATGCATTTTAGTTAATCTAATATTCCAGAATACTATAATTTCCCCTTACTAATAATATAAATTGTTGAGCCTGTAATCCCAGCAGCTGGGGAGGCTGAGGCAATAGGATTGTGAGTTCAAAGCCAGCCTCAGCAAAAGTGAGATGCTAAGCAACTCAGTAAGACCCTGTTTCTAAATAAAATACAAAATAGGGCTGGGGGTGTGGCTCAGTGGTTGAGTGCCCCTGGGTTCAATCCCCAGTACTACAAAATTGTTGAGTTTTTTTTTGCACTTAGATATAGCATATCCCAGTTTGGACCATCCAGATTGCTAGGATTTGATAGCCACATGTGGCTAGTGCTTACAGTCTTATGCACCACAGATAAATAGTGTATCCCTGATGCCCTGTTGAATTGATGGTAAATAGTCACAGGGAGCCTCACCCAGGCTAGGCAAGTACTCCATCACTGAGCTATAATCCCCACATCCTTTTATTTTTAATTTACACATAATGATTGTACATGTTGACAAGGTATAGTATGACAATACAGGTATACAAAGTATAATAAGCAAATCAGTTTTTCTTTAAACATTTATTTCTTTGTGTTGGGAGCCATTGAATTCCTCTCTTCTAGTTCTGTAAAAATACATAATAAATTGTTATAAACTGTAGTTATCTTATAGCGCTATAGAACATTTTAACTTATTCCCCCTGTCTAACTTATCTTTTGGTGCCCATTATCCAGCCCTCTTTACCTCCCCTCTCCCTACCCTTTCTAGCCTCTAGCGATCACTGTTTTCTTCTAGGAAATCAACTTCTTTTACTTCCTTCTATAAAAGAGAACATGCTGTTTTTCTCTTCCTATGCCTGACTTATTTCACGTAACATAAATGCTCTCTAGTTTTACCTATGTTACTGGATATGAGAAATTTATTTTTTTATTTGGCTGAATAACATTCCATTGTGTATACATACACCACATTTTCTTTTTCTGTCAGCCATCAGTGAACACCTCAATTGATTGTTGACTATCCTGGCTATTATGACTAGTGCTGCAAAAATATGAGGATGCAGGTGTCTTTTTAACCTTTATTTAATTTAATTTTTTTATGTGATGCTCAGGGTTGAACCCAGTGCCTCTCACCTGTGCTAGGCATGTACTCTACCACTGAACTACAACCCCAGACCACAGGTGTCTCTTTGATACACTGATTTTTTTTTTTTTTTTTTTGGACATATAACCAGTAGGGGAATAATTGGATCACATGCGTCTTTAGTTAGTTTTTGTTGTTGTTTTGAGGGCCTCCGTATTGTTTTGGGGGTTTTTTGGTACCATGGTACTGCGGATTGAACCCAGGGGTGCTTAACCCTGAGCCACATCTCCTACTGTTTTCTGTAATGGCTATGCTAATTTACATTCTCATCAACAGTGTATAAAAGTTCCCCTTTCTCCACATCATCTCTAGCATTTGTTATTTTTTGTCCTTTTTTCTGATAGCCATTTTAACTAGAGTGGTACCTTATGATTTTTGGTTTGCATTTCCCTGTTGATGTGTGATGTTGAGCATTTTATTTATATACACATACACACTGTTGACCATTTGTATGTCCTCTGAGAAATGTCTATTCAGATCATTTGCCCATATTTTTATCAAGTTATTTGGGGATTTTTTTTCTGTTTCTTATATATTTTAGATATTAATCCCTTATCAAATGAACAGTTGCAGGTATTTTTTCCCATTCTGCTCGTTGTCTCTTCACTCCATTGTTTCCTTTGCTGTACTGAAGCTTCTTACTTTAATATAATTCCATTTTTCTGTTTTTATCTTTGTTTCCTGTGCTTTTGGGATCTTATCCAGAATATCACTGCCTATATTGATGTCTTAAAAATATTTCTGTTTTCTTCTAGTAATTTTTAAAGTTTCAGGTTTTACGAGGTGAGAGATAGGGTCAGGTTTCAGTCTTCTGAATATGGATATTCAGTTTCCCCTGCACCATTTATTTTAGAGGCTGTCCTTTCTCCAGTGTATGTTTTTGGCACCTTTATCAAAAATCATTTGACTGTAGAGACTCAGGATGTAACTCAGTGGAAGAGAGCTTACATAACGCGCATGAGGCTGTGGGTTCAGTCCCCAGCACTGAAACAAAAAAATCATGTGACTATGGATATGTAGATTTCTAAGTTCTCTGTTCTGTTCCATTGGTATTTCACATTTTTATTTTTTCTCATAGTAACTTATTCTAGTGAACCACTGCTTTTGTTTCAGATAAGTCAGTTTGTTTTTAGATCTCTTATCTTTACCTGAAATATTTATCTTAAGCCTGAAAGGAGGACTAAAGACCTATCTCTGTTACCTGTCATTAAACTGTGAAGAGTCTCTACTTAGATTCATATCTTCTAGAGAAAGAGGGATGAGCAATGGAAAATAGCTCCTTTTTAATTGGAGTTCATCAGGACAGTAGATAAATGCCTGAGTGTGTTTTCTGAGTTCGGTTGACATAGGATTTTCTACTTTTAAATGTTTTTTTTTTCCGTTCTTGGCTTTTGCCATTTTATCACTGCTGTTTAGGTTTATCACTGTTTAGCGCCACCACTTGCTGAGCTTTGAGGCCACATAAGGAGATACTTCTGTCTTCTGCATCATAATAGATTCAAAAGCAGAGGAATTATATCTTGAAACTACCAAAGCTATCAAGTGTGTGCATGTGTACGTCTGTGTTGCTTCCTTTTGTAAGTCAGTAACTCATGGAGACATTTTTACACCTGGGATATTGGCCTTCAATACAGTTTACAGTTTTTAGGGATGTGCCAGTTTAAAGAGATCACAAAGAAGCAAGATTCCTTGCCCTCAGATGCTCCCAGAGTTATGCCGTTTAGTTTTTTTTGCTTTTTAAATTTATTACAGAGCATTGTAAACATACACAAAATTAAAAGAGGATAATAACAGCTGTGCCTCCACAACCATTAACCTTCAGCCACATCCACTTCTTCCTTGTTTTGTTTTGTTTTTATACCAGGCATTGAACCCAGGGATGTCGAACCACTGAGACACATCTTCAGCCCTTTTTATTTTTTGAGCCAGGGACTTGCTAAGTTGCTTAGGGCCTTGCTAAATTGCTGAATTGACTTAGAACATACAATCCGCCTACCTCAGCGTCTAAGCCACTGGGATTACAGGTGTGCACTACCACACCGTTTCCTTTTCTTATTTTGAAGTAAATCCTAATCATCATCTCATTTCATCTGTAAACATTTGGTTATGTATCTCTAAGACAGATAAATGTGTATTTCTAAAAACTTTTTAATCTCAACCAAAAAATTGATAATTCCTTAATAGTATCCAATAGGTCAAATCCTTTTTAAGTAAATTCAAATAGTATTTTCTATGTCTCATCTACCTCTGAAATGCTCTTATGTTATATTGTATTTTTTAGCTTCTATGAAAACTATATATTTTAACCTTACCTCCACTCCCTCTCTAATTCAGTACAAGAAATTAGAACAAATTTAAAAAGAAGAACTTCCAATCTGTGTATTAAGTCTTCTTGACCTTTAGGTAATTGGTACAGGACCCTGGCCTATGGACCCTATGTAAATATTTTTTCTCAGTGTCCTATGGGCTGGAGAAATTGGCAAGTTTGAAATTCTGAAGAACTTCTTGAGATAAAGTCATAGGGAGTGAGTGCTTCTGCTCTTAATCCTCAGGTTCTGGAAATTGACAGTACTGACTACCTTTGTTTAGAGCTTCTAGAACTATTTAGACTTATTAGGTGTATTCCCATGCCTTACATGAGAGCAGATGCATTTAATTAGACATGGTATTGCTCAGGAGTCTTCAGACTTATTTTCTCACTTAACTCCTAAAAGAATTTTGACAAACAGCATTCTCTTACATATTTTAAAATCAGTTTCTGAAATAGTTAATTAGAACTTTTTTTTTTTTTTTTTTTCCGACAATAGATGGAATATATTGGTCTGACAGCATGGGGAAGGACACATAAAGACTGTCTGAAAGTCCCAGTCCCACCAGTGTGCCTCTGTGTCCACTGGGCAAGCATCCATTTGGCAAAATCCTGCTGGTTTTCAGTTTTTGCTTTGTCTTTTTACGAGCGTAGTCCCATGCTCTGAGCCCACAAAGTTAATTAGAACTTTAGTTATAAAGAGTAAACTTTTGGTTGTAAATATTAACATAAAGTATCTTAATTCTGAAATTTATCTCTAAAATTTAATTGTCAAAAATAAAGTTTAATAAATTAAAAATAAACACCATAGCCACTTCCTACCCATCATTCATGTGAATAATTTGAACAAACAAACTTTATTTTTGTTTTTGCCCTTTTGAGGTTTTGTTGTTGTTATTGAACTCAAGGGCGCTTTAACACTAAGCTACATCCCCACCCTCTTTATTTTTTATTTTGAGACATAAGCGTGTGGGGTTACCTGGAACTTGTCCTAAAATAATTCAGGGGGAAAAAGGGTATAAAGTGATAGTGTAAGTAGAATGCTTATCATGATTTCTAGAATTCAGTAAGCACTCAGTAAATGTTAGCTGCTATGTCTGCATTTAATAACAATTAAAAAGGAAATAATTCTTTGGTACCATATTATTTTATTTTTTTACTTTTATTTAATTTATTTATTTATTTATTTATTTATTTTGGTACTGGGGATTGAATTCAGGGACACTTGGCCACTGAGCCACATCCCCAGCCCTATTTTGTATTTTATTTAGAGACAAGGTCTCACTGAGTTGCTTAGGGCCTCACTAAGTTGCTGAGGCTGGCTTTGAACTCGTGATCCTCCTGACTCAGCCTCCCAAGTCGCTTGGATTACAGGCGTGCGCCACCACGCTGGGCTACCATATTATTTTAAATAACAACTTTCAGTTGGCAACAGTGTGACCATTGATTGATTACATTTATTAATTTAATTTTGTAGAAATTTGGGGATGTTTTTCCCACTTACTGATGATAAAACTGACAAGAAATAGTATTGTCTTGAAAATAATATTTTCTTGAATTAGCAATTCTCTACTATTTGGAAATTTTATACTGTCTAGTTTCTTAATTCATTTTTAATTTATTTTCACCACAAAAGTATATCCTAGGGCTGGGGATGTAGTTCGGTTGGTGGAGTGCTTGCCTTGCAGGCACAAGGACCTGGGTTCAATTCCCAGCACTGCAAAAAAAAAAAAAGTATATCCTAATATATTTTATCTTGAAAGCCTTAAATCACCTTGACATAGTTATTTGCAAGTGTATTATATATATATATTGAAATATGAAAATATTTGTTTTCTGTGATAAACTCTTCAGTGTGTTTTTTTTAATATTTATTTATTTATATGTGGTGCTGAGACTCGAACCGAGTGCCTCACACATGCCAGGCCAGCGCTTTACCACTGAACACAACCCCAGCCCTTCAGTGTGTTTAAGTGTTGTTTTTAAATGTTTTCAAGTCTTTTTCCAGGTTCAGCTACTGTTATAACCATTAATAGACAAAATAACATTTACTGTAAACATGTTCATGTTAAACAAAAATGTATCTCTTTGCTACCTTTTTTCCTAGTGGTTTTGTATTCATGGATGGCAGTTACTTTGCCATTAGAATAAAATAATTCAGGGGCCGGGGACAGTGGCGCACGCCTGTTATCCCAGCGACTCGGGAGGCTGAGGCAGGAAGATCTCGAGTTCAAAGCCAGCCTCAGCAACTTAGCAAGGCCCTAAGCAACTCAGTGAGACCCTGTCTCTAAATAAAATACAAAAATAGGACTGGGGGTGTGGCTCAGTGGCTGAGTGCCCCTGAGTTCAATCCCTGGTTCCACAAAAAAAAAAAAAAAAAAAGAATAGCATAAAATAATTCAGTACCAACTCATAATTTTTATTTTTTTAGAGGAAATATTAAGAAACCTTTTTTATATAAGTTGATGGGAATGGAAGATTTGTTATAGCAGTATCACTTAGTTTTTGGAAAGCCTTTTGACTTATATGACAAAAATCACATGATCTATCATCAAAAATTATTTTTAATGATTCCATGACTAAAACTCAATTAGATTCTCTTTTCAGTTTTTTTAACAGCAAAGCCTTGAACATGTGAAAGCATTTGTTAGCATTTTTTTCAAACATCTTTCTCAAGACAAACACTCATGTTTCTAATTGTCATTTTTTCATCATCATGGACCTTTTTACACTCTAAAGGTTCACAATGATGAGAGAACAGGCCTCTCCTATACAGTGGGAAAACCGTGATGGTAAAGGGGAGGCAGGAAAGAAGTCTTGAGGGCCAGGGCTGTGTTCTTATGCAGATAAGCTTTTAAGGGAAAACTGTAAGTTCAGGATCTGAAATTTGATTCTTTCCTGACTGGCCCTTCCCAGTGTACTTCTTGACAGTGTTCCTATTTACCTAGGGACATGTTTGCCCTGATTGAAGGCCCCTGGTACAATGCATTTCATGTAGGAGTTGGTTAGTAGGCAGTTTTGGCTTATGACATAACACTTCTTAAGTTTCTCAAAAAATGTATACTTTTTAAACCTATGGTCCAATTTAAGTAGCTACCAAGGGTCAAAATGAAATGTCAGGAATAACTAGTCTGCTATGATGCTGGTCAACTCATCTTATTTCTATATATTTTAAGGTAATAAGAATTCTCTTTGCTTTCATGTTACTCAACGTCAATAGCTGGACATAATCTTGTTGCAAGATCAGCAATTAAATCTCAGGAAAATAGGCTGCTTTTTTAAGGGTTCTGACCTAAGGTACCCATGTAAACTGCTATTAGGTTGAAAACACATGAAGAAGGGTTCAGCCAAAATAGCATGAGGCAGTCTTTGGGAAAAGACAAACTCCTCTTTTGTATGTATTTCTGTACACACAGGTGACATGTACAGCCATGATGGAAATGCAGATGAGCCAGAATGGGTGAAGACAGAGCGAGAGCAGTTTGTTGAGTTTCGAGATAAGAACCGTGATGGGAAGATGGACAAAGAAGAAACCAAAGACTGGATACTTCCCTCAGACTATGACCATGCAGAGGCAGAAGCTAGGCACCTAGTCTATGAGTCAGATCAAAACAAGGTAAGTCTGGAGAGGCCAAAGTAGTCTAGCAGTAATCAGTCTGTTTCTAAGGAATTGCCTAAAAGAATTTTATAAAGATATGTAAAGCATTTAAGATCTTAATCAACCTAAATCTGCTAAGGATTTAAATTTGGCAGTTGAAAACTTTGAGGGCAGCATTTGCTCTGTGGTCTCATTTTAGTCATCTCTGCCCAGTGTTCAAAGTGTTAGAGGAACCTGGGCTGCAAAAAAGAGCCTGTCTGTGTAGCCTGCATGCAGCATGCATCACTTATTATCTTTGGATACTGAGGAAATTTTTTGTCTTTTTTTTTTTTTTTTTTTTACCTCCTATTACAAACTCATTCTGCCTGCTCGAAGCTGGTTATTTCCTTCTTAAATGTACTTTGAAAAATTAGGTATTTTATAGAAGGTTATAAGCTTTTCCTTGGAATCTATTAAAATTGTCCTTGATGCATTATCTGAGACATTCAGTTCATTAAGAGTAGTGTTATCACTATACTCTGTCATCTTTGTCAGATTTGAGTATTCTGGTTCTAATAAACTGAAAGTCTAAAGATGGGGGTTTCTGTTGTTTATTATATTATCTAGGCTAATCTTCAGTTTCAGATGCAGAATCTTATCTTCGAAACCTTTTAAGGTTAGACTATTTTGAGTTCTTACTCAGTCACTTCAGTTGCCAGCTGCCCTGTCCTTAGCTGCATGAGAGAAGGAAATATGAGCAGTTGTCCCTTGGGAATCTTAATGCTGTTTGAGGTGTGTGTCGGAGCCTTTGGGTGTGTCTAATCTGGTTGGAGGCTAGGTCAGAGGGGAGGTGCAAACTAGACTTGATACTGGCAGATTTCGTTGTTCCTATTAAACAGCAACTTCATTAATTTACTTTGAAGCATTATCCAGTTGCTACTGGCCATCTCTTGCCCATATTTAATAGAGATCCCATGTTTTACTCTAAAGGGAGAGTTTGCTCCTCAGGAAACAAACCTGCGTCTGTTCTGGAACTCTTGAGCCATATTAATGACCATCCTTTCTGTTTTTAACTTAATAAGAGAAACATATTCATTTTTATTTTCTTTATTTAAATCCTGATTAACCCATTGTTCTCTTAACAGTATTTCTGAATTTAGAATAGGAAATATATTTTGCCTCAACTCACCGCTCTCTCTGATTTCAGGATGGCAAGCTTACTAAGGAGGAGATTGTCGACAAGTATGATTTGTTTGTGGGCAGCCAGGCCACAGATTTTGGGGAGGCTTTAGTACGACATGATGAATTCTGAGCTGCAGACAGAGGAACCCGTGTTTCTTCAAAAGTAATTTATTTTTACAGCTTTTGTTTTCACATGAAATTGTTTGCGCTACTGAGACTGTTATTACAAACTTTTTAAGACATGAAAAGGCGTATGAAATAATGAAAATCATCCCGTCCCCATTCCTCCTCCTCTCTAAGGGACTGGAGGGAACTGTGCTTCTGAGGAACAACTCTAATTAGTACACTTGTGTTTGTAGATTTACACTTTGTATAATGTATAACATGGTGTGTTTATTTTTGTATTTGTTCTCTAGTTGGGAGTATGATATGAAGGATCAAGATCCTCAACCCACACTTGTAGGCAAAAATTAGCCCTTTACTCTTTCTCAGCCCCTTATATAATTTTTGTAATTCTCACTTAACTAATATTTTAAGCCTGAGATCAATAAGAAATGTTGAGAGAAAGGAAAATTACATGCTCCATGATATATTTAGAGATAACACTTAATCTTGTCTATGAAAAGTCTGACATTTCATACTGCATTCAGTTGCTATGGGTCCAGCAACTGGTCCTGCTATTATCTGGTCAGGGACAGAATCCCTGTGCTCTAAGAAAGCTTGGCTCAACTTGAATTCATTCTTTTTTCCCCTGTAGAACTAGCTATTTGCTAATTTTGTCAAGCACAGCTGTGATAGGAAGTTAGGGCCAGTGTCTTGAAAATCAATCAAGTAGTGAGTGTGATCTCTTTACAGAGTTATTTCTAGCTTTTTATACACCAGTTTCCAGCTAGAAACAGCTGGAAAACTAAAGGAAGACTACAAGTGTGTTCAGGGCATACATTTTTTTTTCTGGATGTGCATCTGTTGAAATGCTCACAGCATAATTATTTGCCTGTTGAAATCACTGTAAGTGCTCCATGCGGCTCCTCTTTCCCAGGAATTAATCTTGATGTCACTGCAGTTAAAATTCACTCCTTGCCGGCATGGTGGCACAAGCCCAGCAAGTTGGGAGGCTGAGGCAAGAAGATCTCAAGTTTGAGGCCAGCCTCAACAACTTAGCAAGACCCTGTCTCAAAATAAAAAAATTAAAAAGGCTGAGTATCACTCAGTGGTAGAGCATCCTGGGTTCAATTCCCAGTACAAAAAAAAAAAATTCACTTCTTTCCAATCATGTCATCAAAAGTGCCTTTAACAAGAGATATGATCATGATCATTGAATGGGAATTTGCTTTAGAAACCCTAAGATCAAATGAAGAGATTATTTAGACCTTCTTATATGAAAGCTTAAAACCTCCCAGTATAGTGGGGATTTCCCCCCGTTTTTCTTTTTTGGATTGTAGTTAAATAGCAGTATTAGTTACAAGCTTGGTTGCAGTGTTCTTATCTTGTGGGCTGGTTTCCAAAAACCAGGTGCTGCTGACTTTACCAGGGATCCTCATACCTCAGAATGCAAACCACTCACTACTAGGCCTCTCTGTGTCCACCCTAGAGCTTGATGCAAGGGTAGGAGGACCTACAGATAGGGGACTCGTTGGTTTGAGGACCATTGCTCACTCTTCCTGCCTTTGACCATCACACCCCATTCCCTCATTTCCTCCTTCTCTGCTGCCAAAAAAACAAAAAAGGTTTTGCTGGATCAGCAGGTGTTCTTTTGTTATCAAAGAAAAGAACCCTATAGAAGGAGCTGAAGAAACCACCCTCTTTCCAACTCCATTTTAACCATATTTTATGTAACAAACTGTCCATTTTAATCCTTTTCTTACTGATGACCTCTTCTGAGAAGAACTATTGTATTCCAAATCTTTAACCCTCAGGTTACTAAGATAAATAAATATATATATATATATATATATATAACCTTTATTATTTCCTGTATCTCTGGATAATACATTCAGGTGGTGCTGGGTGATGATTATATCTGAACCTAGTATATCCTTTGGTCTTCCACAGTCCTGTTGAGGTGGGCTGCTTGGTGTGCTAAAGAGCCAGGTGTCATGTAACTTCACCCCAGCCTTTGCATCAAGCTCTTGATGGAGGATACGCTCTTTATATTTAACCCCAGTATAGGATAATGGACATTCTCCACCTCCAGATTCCCCCTTTTTATTAAGACCAGAGATAATAAATAATGCCACCACCCTAGCTTAGATAGGGCACATCATGAACTGTATGAGCCTCAAGGTTTATTAGGTGCAGAGAGCACAGGCATGACATGAAAGTCATGCACTTAGCAAACCATAATCTGCTAGGATGGCAGCTTTTGGATGTGGGGACTCGCCAGCAAGCATTGTACTCTCATCTCTGTGAGCCCCTGGGAGTGTTTTTGTTTTTTTTTTGGGGGGGGGTTTTTGTTTTTTGGGGGGGTTGTTTGTTTAAATCAAGCCTGAGGCTGGTGAACAGTAGCTACACACCCACAGTATGTGTTCTGTGAGTGCTAGTTCTCTTAAATTTGGATATTGGTTATTTTTTATAGAGTGTAAACCAAGTTTTATATTCTATAATGCAAACAGGTACCTGTCTGTTTCTAAATAAAACCGTTTACATTCATTGTGGATGTGTGTCCTTCATTCTTGTAGGAATGGAACTCTGGCTTAGAAGTATGGGTGCTATGTCACAGAAAAGGACCTCCTAGAAGGTTCACCACACCCTCTCTCAATCCCAGAGAAAGTACTACCTTCTCTCAAACTGGTTACTGCTTTTCTCTTGTTTCTAGAATCTCCTAGCATCCTCTCAATTGCTATAACCCTTCTGAGCTATTTGTAGGCCATGTTACTAGAGAGGAACCCAGCTGCTCATTGCATACCTGATAGCCACAGACACCATTTTTGTGTGATAAATATACACAGATTTATCTTGGGTTTTATTCAAAAAGGCTCCTCTTCAGGGAGCAGAGGGAGAATATAAAGTGAAACATTTAACACGTTGGTATAGTTTATGAATGGTAATAAGATACATAAATTAATTTTGAGAATATCAAAGTAATTAAACGATTCTAATAAATGCAGCTTAAGACATATATTGGTTTAGCCAAATGGGGGCAGGGGGAAACACCTGAGAATAAACCTGGCTCAGGGGCTTCTAGACATAGCTATCTCTGCCAAAGCTGTAGCAATTATTTGCAGAGACAGCATAAGGAAATTCTTTCACACTCATTTGGGGCCTACCAAGGGGTTGCTTTGTTTTTGTTTTTACATCTTTCCATTTCTAAGGTATTTTAATTCAGAATATATCATTTCAGAACAGATCCCCAATAGGGGGAGAAAGGTTATTAAAAAGGAAAATGAGTGTTATCTACACTCTGAAAACTCAGCTGTACTCTTTTATGCTTCTCCAAATGCCGTGAAGGGTGTCTCTTAGGAGTAGAAACTGGTGATTGTTGAAATGACTTTGGGTAGTCTGGAAGTAGACCCTGCTGAGACAGCTTCGGAGGCAGGAAGGGAATAGTGAATAATAAAAAATTGACTTCAGCCGGGCGTGGTGGCACACGCCTATAATCCAAGCGACTTGGGAGGCTGAGTCAGGAGGATCGCGAGTTCAAAGCCAGCCTCAGCAACTTAGTGAGGCCCTAAGCAACTCAGTGAGACCCTGTCTCTAAATAAAATACAAAATACTTGGCTCAGTGGCCAAGTGCCCTGAGTTCAATCCCTAGTTGGGACCAACTTTGCTAGAAGAGACAGTGGAAAGTTCTGTTTTCTGGAAGCTGGACACCTCAGATTCATCTGTCATGAGCTTCCTACACACCATCTCCATGATACAAGCTCGGAACTGGAGGGAACGGCAGAATTGGAGATAGTTCCCATGGCAGATGGGAAGATAAAGGGAAGATAACATCAGGAAGTTTGGGAAAAAGTTTATATTTTGTATCCCAACAACTTCATGTAGTGCCTTATACCCAGTATCAGGTGGTTTTGATTGTCTTCCTTATCCTGATATCTAGCTAAATTCCAGTCTAAAATCACTTGCTTCTGCAGGCTAGATTTGGAAGAGAAA
The DNA here is from genome assembly GCA_020662805.1 of Glaucomys volans. Lineage (NCBI taxonomy): Eukaryota > Metazoa > Chordata > Mammalia > Rodentia > Sciuridae > Glaucomys > Glaucomys volans. The sequence continues at coordinate 32,399 of JAJEJO010005060.1, read as the reverse complement.
GGTTTCAAAACCTTTTCACAGGGCTGGGGATATAGCTCAGTTGGTAGAGGGCCTGCGTTCAATCCCCAGCACCGCAAAAAAAAAAAAAAAAAAAAAACTTTTAACAGCCCCCTCATTGGAGCAACTTGATTTTTTTTTTGGCTCAAGTTGTATCCTGCCTCGTTCTATTATCTTAAATACCATGCCTTCTTCCCTGTGCTTACCAGGGACTTTCCAGCCTCCTTTAGATTCGCAGGGCTTCCCTTGTCCACTCCTAGAAACCCTCTGAGTAGTGTCTAGGGTGTTCTGAGTTAAAAGTTGGAAATAAAACCAGTGACTTATGGACCAGGACCTCATGGGAATGTGATAGACAACTGGCTTATTCATGAAGCTGTAGATAATGGGATTGTTGACACAAGAGCTCTTTGAGAAGAAGGCAGGAATGGTGACAAGCCGTAAGTCCAGCCCATGGTTGTGGTTGTTGACCATGTACATGGCCAGGGCAGCATAGGGCACAGCAGACACAGAAGGATCCCACCATCACCACCACCATGCGGCTCACCTCCTGTTCAGCCTTCTGAGTTGTAGCTGACTCCTGCTGCTGAGCTGCCACCTGGGGCAGAGCACAGAGAGCATCACATCACTTCCACCAGACTTCAAATCCCAGATCTCTGGACCCTTTACTATTGGGAATATTCACTCTGATTGCCTTGCTTCTGGTCAAGTTCCATTGTCTGTCCTCCATTGAGGACAACAGGGTAGAAGTAGTTTTCTGGACTATAGCACTGGAAGGGATCACATGTATACATTTCTTCATCAATTTGAGCAGGGATGACTCCACCTTATTCTTCATTCCATTTCATCTCACCGAAGCTCCTTCCTTTACTGCTTGTCTTACCTGGCCATGAACATTTTCAAGATATCTTCTATGTTCTAGTGCATGTCCCTACTCTTCCTCTCTCCTAGAGACCCCTGACTTACTCCTCCCTGATACTTAAAAACTACTCACAGTTCTCAGGGTCCTCAGCAGCTGAGCATAGGAGAAGCAGATGAGGCCGAGAGGTATGATAAAGCAGAAGATGAAGAGGAACCAGGTGTAGTACTTGCTGCGGTATTTGGTGCCCACAGTGTACTGTCTGGGCCACAGGAGCACTGAAGGCCCTCAGGGATGAACCTGCAAAGGACCAAGCACTTACCCAAAGGACAAGCACCCATTTACTCTGGATTCTCCAAAAGAATAAGCGGAGTGGGAGTCCTGGATTGTGTTCTCCACTTAGAACCCAGAGAATACCAGAAGGTTTTGGGCAGAGGGATTTTTTTCCTTTGTAATTTTTTTTTTTTTCTTTTTAGATGGGGTCTGACTAAGTTATACAAGCTGATCTCAAATTCTAGATCCTCCTCAGCTCCCTGAATCTAGTATTACAGGCACTCAATACTGTACTTAGTGACAGAGGAATTTTCTGTTCTCACCAGTAGAGGCCAACTGCAAAGTGTTGACGCTTATCTCCCACAGCTCTTTTGCCTCACCTACTACACCAACTCTTAAAATATAGGTCAAAGACTAAAAGGTTATACCCAAGCTCTCTTTCCACTCATGTTAACCTGAGCCCCTAAGTAAGGCAGCGCCACTGCCCTGTGCTATCACTGGCTCCAGCCAAAGAAGGGTGGGATGGAGACGCCAACACCAATGGTCCAGGTAGCTAGAACCACCACCAGTGCATGCTTGGAACTGAAGCGGAAGTTGCCGAAGGGCTTACAGATGACAACGTAGCATTCAAAGGCCAGGAAGGCCAGTGACCAGCCTTTCGCCAAACCTGTGACAAAATGTGAGAATAGGATAGACGGAGCCCCACCCAGCCTGGCAAGTAGAGCAGAAGACAGATGGGGTAGAGCAAGCCCAAAGAGATAGGATTGGGCCAAAATCTTTGGAGTAGAGTTTAAGGCCCAAACATTTTAGTCAAATATCTAGTCAACTTAGGGGCCCCCTCCAACCCCAAAGTCTAGTTCCTGGAGTAGTGTCCTTTGCTTCTCCAGACCTCACTTCCCCTGCAGTACCTGCTGCAGAGCCCAGGAAAGCCTCCAGAGCACAAATATGGCGGCCAAAGACAAAGTATCCATGATAGCTGTTGATGAAGACAACGAAGACAGAGAACATGCAGTAGATGAAGCCCCCTAGGGACACATTGACCAGAATGTAGTTGAGTGACTGCCACAACTTTTTGTAGTGCAGCATGGCTACCAGCACTAGGGCATTGAGTGGGGTCCCTGCAAAGAAGACTAAGCCCAAGAAAACTGCCTGGAGGTGGAAGGCCCAGACAGGGGCAACGTGATACTGAGGCCCATCCCAGGGCCCCACCAATGAGATGTTCTTGAACAGAAAAAAACTCTTCTTCCTCTGACATTGTGTTCATGGGATGAACCCCACCCCCTCTGATCCCTCTTATAGATTATCCTTCCATCACTGACAGCCCCACCCCCCAGCCCCCTCAAACCCCTCTTCTAAAGACACTTTGGGCTCTGTGAACGATCCTAAGCCTCCCAAGGACAAAGTCTGGGATTAAGAGATCCCTAAACCTCCTTTTGTGGTCCTAAAGCCAATTGTATGTTCTTCAGAGGACAAAAGATTAGGGTCAAAGAACCTAATATGCTATGTTGGGTGCTGGGATGAGTCAATGCTGGCTGTCTAAGGCTTGGAAGGTGCTGACCCATATTCAATGAAGATGCTTCCACCTGCCTGCCTTTGGGTGGAGCTATAGAAGTCACTCCTCTCCTTTGGCTTCTGGCACAGCTATATCCCTAAAGATTTCTGCACCTCATCTGCCCTTTTGTGGAAGGTACCTATCTAAATCACCCTCTCCAGAGAGGATGGGAACCAGGCCCAAGCTAGAGGAAGGGCTGGGGAGTGGAGAGCACCCTGTAAACAACCATTATGGAAGAACAGGCAACTTGACAATGCTTAAGAGGTCTAGGACATCCCTGAGCCAGGCTTCTTCCATTTCTTCATGCAGAACCTACCCAGTGTCTTCCCCACTCTCTAGCCAGGTTGAGATTGGTCTTCTCACTGTCCTTACATCACATTCATGCGAACTCCTGCCCTCAGCAGAGCCCAAGTTGCCATACTCATCCTCTTTGTTCTTTCAAATCCTGCCCAGCCCCCAATAGTCTATCTCATAAAGATGTCTTCTGGGAAGCCCTCCTGGGTGACCCTTCTACTCTAAGCTCCACCTGCATTTGGACTCAACACTGCACTTTATCTTTTATGAATGTGTTTTCTTCCCCACCCTGTAGAATATAGACAGATAAGTTAAAAGAGACACTTCAAAGTGAAAGGATGATGTAGTAATGGCAGAGTCACTTACTAGATGAACCCCTCAATGGGTAGCAGATTATAAACTCTCAACACAACATGAAAAACAACTATACTAAAGCTCTTAAACTATCACAAAACAGGCAGAAACAACGGGACTCAACTCTTAAAGGAACCATCTACACTTAAATGGGATTTTTCTTGGGGACACTTCCCAGTTCCCATGGTATAGGACAGCTAGAACTCTAGCAGAAAGCCCAGCCTTTCATGGCTCGAAGAGTCAGAGAACAGAGTTGGGGACTCTAGAGAAGCTGAAAACAAGATAAATTTCCTGGAATGAGAAAGCCACAGAAGGGGAAGCCTTGGCATCTAATTAAATCCTCCTCAAATCAAAGGCCAACTGCCGAACTATGGATGGAGGAATCTTCAAGGAGCCCAGCAAGAGATGTACAGAGATTTTTTTTTTTTTTTTTTTAAAAGGGGGTTTACACCGGGGGGCTCCACCACTGAGCCACATCCCCAGCCCTATTTTGTATTTTATTTAGAGACAGGGTCTCACTGAGTTGCTTAGGGCCTCGCTAAGTTGCTGAGGCTGGCTTTGAACTCCCAATCCTTCTGCCTCAGCCTCCCAAGTCGCTTGGATTACAGGCGTGCGCCACCGCGCCCTGCTTATACGAGATTTTGACTGCTACCCACTGCAATAAAGCAAGTCTGAGTTAGAATCCCACCGACTTGAAGGCTGGGGACATGGCTCAGTGGCAGAACGCTTGCCTAGAATGCACTAGGTCCCAGGTTCAATCCCTCGCACTGCCAAAAAAAAAAAAAAAAGAACCCTGTCAAAAGAAGAGCTGGGTCAACACTTCAGGTTTTCCATTTAAAACTCCCAAAAAACTGTGTATGATGGTACCACATGCAATCCCAGTGACTGAGAGCCTAAGGCAGGAGGATTAAAAGTTCAAGGCCAGGCTCTGGGGTTGTGGCTCAGTGGTATAGTGTTTGCCTAGCATGCCTGAGGCACTGGGTTCGATTCTCAGCACCACATGTAAATAAATGCATAAAATAAAGGTCCATCAACATCTAAAAAATTTTTTAAAAAAAGTTCAAGGCCAGCTTGCGCATCTTAGGGAGACCCTGTTTCAAAATAAAAAAGGCTGGGGGTATAGCTCTGCCTCTCTAAGGTCCTGCACATCTCTGAAGCCTGTTCACCTGGGCCACTGGTTGTTCTCCCAACTTGGTCTCTGTCATGGTCCCACAGCAAACAATCAGAGGACAGGCTCTGCTGCTCCCCTTTTCATCCTAGCCCAGATGGGGACAAAAATGAAACCCTTACCTTGCCTTGTTCAACCCCAGCCACAGGTATTTATCAAGAGGTGCTTTACTGGAAAGCAAGGGACGCTGGGCCACTGATTTAGACCTTCTTCCCACACGTCTCTTACTCCTTTCAGCCTCATTCCCTCTGGACCACGGAACAGGGTAAAGCTTTAAGCTTGGCTGACCACCAGGGTTTATTGGCTCAACTCAGATTGAAGATAGAAATGATCTTCCCCCAGAAATATATTAATGCAGAAGAAAACAATTTGCACAGGGAGACTCCTCTTCCCTTCCCCTGCCAGCTTCTTTGCTAGGAGAGAGGACATTAGACAAAGCCAGAGAGAGCACCATGGCGTTCCACTGAAGACCTTGTACCTGTTTCACAACTTTAGGTGCCATTCTTCAGTCATTCCTTCATCTTCCTGCTATTTTCAAGTTGATATTCTTTCTTTGGTCAACAAATGTGTCACATGTTTCCCAGAAATCTAGATACTTTCTGCCTTAGGGTCCTGTTTGACAAGCCATCTTATTGGGCCTATCAAAATTCTTAAAAAGGAAATGAGTGGGGTTTGACATGACTTTTTCATAGTGATTCCAGTCAGTTTCCTTCCCTTTCTACTATTTTCTTTTTTCTGCACTTACAGAAGTATAAGTATAGTGGCCACTAGGCCCACTGGTCTCTGTGTGGGCTGACTCTCAAGGGCCTTGGATATACTGGGCACCCAGTCTGGATGAGACCTGCAGTACTGACCAGCCTCCAGCCTTACTCCAGCCTCATAGTCTTCTCTGCTATCTATGTGGGTTAATAAAAGCAAAGCCAACCAGGCACAGGGGTGCATGCCTATAATCCCAGCAGCTCAGGAGGCTGATATAGAAGGATTGCAAGTTCGAGGCCAGCCCCAGCAATTTAGTGAGACCCTGTCTTAAAATAAAATAATAAAAAGGGCTGTGGCTTTTTTTTCATTCCCAGTATGAAAAAAAAAAGTAAAGCCAAAGCCATATTCTAGACTGACTGAGTTCCTCTGACCACTAAGCTAGAAGAATGAGATAGAGGCTAGTCAGTTAAGGACTGGCGTTCCCATGTGTACGTACAACACACCCCCATACAGATGCTCACCCAGATAGGATCCTGTGGAGATTATTGAAGAGATCCAACCAAGGGTCCAGGAATTGCAAGGCTGCTTCAAGTCCACCAGAATGCCTGGGCAGGACCTAAGGACCAGGGTCAGAGGCCACTTTAAGGCACCTATACCTAAGCAGGGCACATGGGCTGTCAGTTAGCCTAACCTGTGGGAGCAAATCAGCCTCAGCTCTGTGCAGGATGCTGCCAAGGCATCCACCTCTGCAACTGAGAGTCTAACTTATAAGCACAAGACATGAAAGGACCTTCTACTCCCACTGTGCAGGCAAAATGACCACATCTTTGGCCTCTCCTAGCCCAATCCAGACACCTCCCCAGACTGTCCCTTCCTACTCTATCCCAACCAGCATCAGAGGGCGGACAATTGGCCCATGCTGGGGACAACCCAGCCTCAGGTAAGATGGGACAGATGCCCCCTGAGGAGCTCAGGCCAAAAAGAGCATGACCCAAGCATGGAGTCTCACTGGCACTAAGCCAGGAACCAAAACTGTCCTGAGGTCTTGAAGCCAAGGAATAGGAGGAGGGGAGATGCTAAGTAGCGGGGCATGAGGCAAAGAGGTGGGTAATGACAAAAACTGGAAACATTCAAGTCCATGTTATATACACTGTGCCCTTTCCAGGTCAAAGTTACTTCATTAGTTTAGGAACAAGATAACACACGGAGGAGGCTTTAAGGCTGTATGGAAGGTCATGTGATGTATATTCTGACCAAGGTTTCTCATCCTCAGCACTGTTGACATATCATACCAGATAATTCCTTGTTGTGGGGTCAGTCCTGTGTTTCGGAGGGTGTTTAACAGCATCCCTGGCCTCTACCCAAACCACCACTACCCACCTACTCATTTTAACCAAGAATCTCCCTAGAGATAAAATCCCTCCTCCCTGCCCTCCCTGGCAGTCTGGAGGCTTAGAATGCATTGTACCCCTGCCCTAATCTGATTTAGATTTAGACTTCTAAATGCCCAGAACTGATTGGAAAACAGTCAAAAGGCAATTTGTTTTTCCAATCATTCTACTCATCCTGATAAAAGGGAAAGAAGATATTTTCTGAACAGCTTCAGGAACTTTTTTTCCCCATGTTATCATTGGGAGTTTATGTTTGTACCTGCTCCTTATCCAGATATAGATTAAGGGAGGCTTGCAGGAAGTATGTGACATAAGAAACCATGAATCAAATGAAAGAGAGAGAAATGACATTGAAGAGTTAAAGAATCTGGAATGAAATTGAAATACAATCACCCTGTGAACTTGCTAGTGAGTAAGACCACACACTCAGCTCCATGCTTTCTAGAAGCTACTCATTTACATAATTCAAAGTGCCTAGAGAGTCAATGCAAACCAACTGTTCTTGGGATTATGACAGACAAGAATGCCTCCCTGAAACTTTGCAAAGGAGACATTGGTGGGATATAGTAAAGAGTGTCCTCGACAGCATCCCAGAATAGACAGGACAACCAGATTCACGGGATTGGATCTATTACTGACCCCTCAATATGGTCTCAACACAATACAAAGCATAGTTCAGAACTGTGCATGGGCCAGGACCATTAAGATGGGGCAAAGTCCCAGGCTCTGCTCTGTTCCTTTGATCCAGAGGAATTTTGGCAGTCTGGAGGCTTAGAATGCATGTCTCCCTCTCCTACTTATTGCTTCTCTTTGTATAGTATGATTTAATTTTTTATTGAGTGGACTATAGATGGATGATGGATTGATTGAGAGCTCAAAATTCAAAGAGCACAAAAGAATATACCGTTAAAAATGTTTTTTTCTCCCATCCAGCCTCCAGCTACTTGGTAACCCTTTTCTTAGGCAACAGCATTAGCCTTCTGCTGATATTGATGCAGAGGAGGTAAGAGTGAACTTGAGAAGATGTCTTGTGACAGTGCTGTCTCTTGGATCCTGACCCATAAGTTTTTCCCAACAAGTGATGAGATGAAGGAAGGGTTGACAGGCTCTTATGAAAATGAGGAATCACTTAAATTTGCCTTGCAAAAAGCCATCCTCAAGCCTGGAAGAAAAGTAAGGAAGCTTTGGAGGTACAGCCACAAATCTGCCTAGAAAATTCCATCTGTGGCTTCTTCAATGCAGAAACAAACAAGCAATGGAAGTGAAGTCCTACTTCAAGGAGCAAGGGCACAGTAATATTAGAAATAAATTGAGTGGGCTGGGGTTGTGGTGCAGTGATAGAGCACTTACCTAGCATGTATGAGGTACTGGGTTCGATTCTCAGCACCACATATAAATAAATGAATAAAATAAACGTAAAAAAAAAGAAAGAAAGAAAGAAAGAAAGAAAGAAAGAAAGAACGAAATTGAAGGCAGATGCTGATGGATTCCTACCAGAGCATTGCTCTTCCCCCATCCTGAACCCACCATGCAGGAGGCATTTGAGAGTTTATGGCTGTTATAACAGCAGAGAAGGGATTGTTGGTTTTAGTGGACAGAATGCTGCTCCAGGTAGGCAACATAAAGAAGAACAATCCTGCCCCACATTCAACAGCACCACCATCCCCTGCCCCCAAGAGAAGCACTGGCGGCAACCCAACCCTGGACTCAGCTCAGAAACATTTTCAGCAAAGTCCCCCCAGGAACCCTAGCTTTGAGCAACATCACTCCCTGGCACACCTGCCAAGACGAACAATTTAGGGAATGTGTGCTGAGGTCATGGGATGATATGTTGAGTGTGCTTTTATTTATAAGCCAGTTTCAAGCTCAGAAATAGCTATCCAAAAAAGTCTCTTTTGTTTGAGAGTAGATGAGCTGTTGTGTCTCGCTCAGACGGTGATTAGTGAGAAGAGCCAGTTGTCTGGTTCAGACACTCCTGTGTGGAAAAAATAAAACTTTATGGCCTAGAGACAAAGGAATCCTGGCCAATCCATTCTCCGAAGTAGACCTTTCCTCCCACCTATCCGAGAGAGGGATAGGTTCACAAGGAAGCCTGCTCAGCAGGAGAGAGGGCTGGAGGGTCTCTCCAAGTTTATGGTCTCCACTCCAAGTCAAGTGGTGAGGAGTTGCCTGAGTGTCTGTGGCCACTAGTGATTTTTTTCATGCCTGTTCGTGAGACTCTTTCCCACACATTCATTCACTGCACTGACATTTGGGAAGCAATGATCACAGCTGTCGTGCTGAGGGTTAAATGAGACTGACCTGGTTAAGAGTTTCACAGGCCAGGCAACACAGGATCTGCACTGTTAGAATTGCCAAGGGTCAGATACTAGATTAGACTCAAAGACTACTAAGGCAGCTCTCTTCCCTGATGGAAATCCCAACTCACAGAGGGCAGCCCCCCTGGAAGCAAACAGGGGTCCAGGTGTGATGATTGTGGTCAGGCAGTGGAAAGACAAGAAAGAGCCTGGCTGAGCCCTCAGGGTCTCCTATAAGGACCTTTCCTCACTTCTCATCCTCTTTTGGAGTGGGTCCTCCCCACCTGAAGGACCCCCATCTAGGCCTCCCTGATGCAGCAAGCAAGCTCTTCCCAGACAACTTCCATCAGCAGGATAAGCAGCATGGCTGGGCTTGGCGGGTGGGGGGCAGTGTGGCTATATGCAGGATGTAGTCCCTATTTCTGTTTTTCTAGAAAGTTTGGATAGCTGTGTGTACTGCATTTAAAACAGGCTTTGGATTGAGATAAACATGAATAAGCTGAATTTAGGCAAGTTTAAGCATTCAGATAAACACAGATAAATTCAGATAAAAAGTCTAGGCTGAATCTAGGCAAGCTTCTTTATCTTACTGTGAGGGTAATCATCAATCTCACCAGTTTGTTACAAGGTTCAAAAAGATGTATAAATCACAACATACACTGCCTGGCCTTTGGAAGGCATTAAATGGCCGCTTTCCTATTGTGTGTACTGTCCCCATACCCGATGTTGCTATTGTACCCATTTCCTTTGTATAGCACTTTACAGTTTGCAGAGGGGTTTCACATAATCCTCTCACCTGATCCTTCCCATCATCTTGTAAGGCAGACATGTGTTGACTTGCCCAGCAGACAGATGCAGATACGAGACATACAAAGGTCACCTAGTCGGGGGTGAGCTGGGACAGTCTTCTAAGTCCTCACCTAAGAGTCTATGTATGGAGTGTGGAGAATTTTTCTGGTAGTTTAATCATGAGATAAAAAAGAAGGATGGTTCTTAATTTGTTGTGAAAGCTCCCAGACAGGCTCACTCTGACCTGGGGTTGCCCAGGACAGTGGTAGTTATCCTGGCCTGGTTGCTTCCATGCCTTTCTTCCACCAACTCTACATGGAAGAACAGATATGCCTGGAGCCCCAGGGCAGAGGCTGTGTGTGTGTGTGTGTGTGTGTGTGTGTGTGTGTGGTTTCTGTGGGCTGAGGAGGAGCAGAAGAGAACCCAGGAGCAAAGCTTGCTGGAGTGCTGCTGGCCTGGGCTGGGAGCCAGCTTGGAAAGAGGAAAGAGGCCACTCCTAGGATCGCAAACCATCATTTCTGCTATAATGATGATGTGGCAGGGAAGACACATCTGGTCAGCTGCAACTACCAGTGGCTCGTTGGTCTAGGGGTATGATTCTCGCTTAGGGTGCGAGAGGTCCCGGGTTCAAATCCCGGACGAGCCCTATTTATTCTTTTCTATTTCCCCTTGGTTTAGTGATGTGTGGTTAAATGATCCTGAAGACAACTGCCAGTCAGTCTCCCCATTAGCATGTGTGCATGTACCCCTCCTATTTCCACAGAGGCTAAACTGGGCAAGAGAGAACTGGCACAGCGTCTGCCTAAGCCTGGGAACATTAGAGTCAAAGGGCTGCATTTTGTTAGACAGACGGACAGCCTCTCAGAGGGCCTGGGATGAAGAGCTTATGATGGGAATAAGGAGGGGACTGGAACTGAGCTGGATCAAGGTCAAGAACAGGCTACTCTCCATGTAAAATTCAAGCTACGAAACAGACTGGATTCATGGTCCAAAAGCTAGGATAAAAGTTTACAATTCTGAGACTCAGCTTTCCCCTCAGTAAAATAGGAACAATACTTACTCTTCAGAGTTGTTGGGAGGATTAAATCAGAAACTGCAATGCGCCTTGGGGACATAGAGATTGTTAGGAATAACACTAAGGATAAAGAATCTACAGGGGAAATTCTGGCACCATGACAGACTGGACTAATGTATCGATCCCCTCATCAAGCACCCCTGAAAACATACACAGAAATGTTGGATAAAACAAAACTGCAAAATTAAAATGTAGACAAATTTTACTATTTTAGAAAAAGAAAATTCCCACATAGCAGAATTAAGAAGAAATGCAAAGCCAAAGAAAAACTTGGAGGAGGATGTCACACTGGCCCTCGGTAAGAGTCAGACACAATGAAATGCCCAGGGACCTAGAGCTTTGTTTTAATACTTCCAGTTATAGGATATATGGTCTCATCCCACCAGGAACAAGAAGCTGGAACCGAATTCCCTGCATAAAGCTTAAAGTATCAAAGATATACCTTGCCTGTAAAAAAAGGACTAAAAATTACATCCACCAGTTAAAGGAAACAGAGAAAAAGGGTAGAAATACAAGTTGACTCTGAGGAAGGAAAGTTCCAAGCCTCACCAAGTGTTTGTATTATATCTGAACTTACTGTTTAAATTAGATACAGTAAGAGATCATTAATAATAATAAAATAGAGTATAACAATATACTATAGTAAATGTTATATGAATGTGGCATTCTCAAAATACGTTACTGTACTGCATTCACTGTTGTGATCATGTGAGATGATACAAAGCCTAGGTGATGAGATGAAGTGAGGTGGTGGATGTAGGCACAGTGATGTAGCATTTGGTTACTATGCAAGAACTATTTGAACACAGCACTGTGGTAATGCAAAATGCAACCTGATAACTAAGACAGCTACTGAGTGACTAGTGGACAGATAGCCCATCTGGATGGTGCAAAACATGCTGCTCAGAATGGCATGCAATTTAAAACTTATAAATTGCATATTACTGGAATTTTCCATTTAATATTACCAAACCACAGTTAACTGTGGGTAAGAGAAACTATAGAAAGCAAAATTGTGGATAAGGAGGGACTACTGAAAATTAAACTTTATCATAGGTATTTATGTATAGAAAAAACCCATAGTTTATATAGGGTTTGGTACTATCCATGGTTTCAGGCATCCCTTGGGAGTCCTGGAACATGGATAAGGGGAAACTATATTATTTACCTGGTTCAGAATTCAGGCAGAGAGGGCTGGGGATATAGCTCAGTTGGTCGAGTGCCTGCCTTGCAAGCACAAGGCCCTGGGTTCAATCCCCAGCACTGCAAAAAAAAAAAAAAAAAAATTAGGCAGAGAAATTAAATATAAACCTGGTTTGGGCCCCTTGAAATTCTTTGTTTTTCTGGTTTTTTGGGGTTTTTTTTTTGAAGCAGGGATTGAACTCAGGGATACTCGGCCACTGAGCCACATCCCCAGCCCTATTTTGTATTTTATTTAGAGACAGGGTCTCACTGAGTTGCTTAGGGCCTCGCTAAGTTACTGAGGCTGGCTTTGAACTTGCAATCCTCCTGACTCAGCCTCCCAAGTTGCTTGGATTACAGGCGTGCGCCACCATGCCCAGCTCCTTGAAATTCTTTGAATACTACATAGAAGCCAGGAAAGTTCTATAAGAATGTTTTCATAAGACAGGGCATTTGGGACTCTCTCCAAAACAAAACAACCCTTGGACAGGAGAACCAACTGAAGGAACACTACAATAAAATATGATAAACTTATAGGGTCCTCAAGTTTCCCCCACTTTTTCCTCTGTCCTCACCAAAAAATACAGAATGCACTGGTAACTGTAATCAACCAGTCAGTAGCATGCTGCCCTTGTACGTCTGAACCAAGCTGAGGCTTTGAATATTTCTAGGCGCTGATAAAGGTGTTAAGGTTTTTGCTCAAAACACTTGGTTGAAAGATCAACCCAAGCTGCTGCACACATAGAATCTAGGCTCATCCCCAACCAAATCCCTTAAACCTTCATATAAATTGCACACTCTAGCCTCCTTGTTATGGAAATACCTAGGTAGAATAAACTTGGTCTTACTGTCTGCCTTGAGGATACTCAGCAGCCTACTTTGTATGTATGTTCCTCTAATAAACGCTTTGAATTGACCACCCTGGCATTTAGAGCTTCTTTCTTTGGAGTCCTAACCAGTCTCATCTTGGGATGGTTGGGGCACATTTTTGTAGGAACCCTGCTAATGCCGCCTTTGAGGTGATTTCAGCCCAACATTCGACCTAGATGAAACAAAACTAGACAAAGAAGCAATCTATCACAAGGGAGACTTGACAGACACAACACACAAAAGAGCACTCCAAGAAGTGCACATAATACAACTTGGAAAACACTATGCAATAAGTATACTTAAAAGTATTACAGGGGCGGGGTCGGCAGTGTGTGTGTGTGTGTGTGTGTGTGTGTGTGAACTTGAGTGGAAATGGCTTACACCACTGCACAGTCCCTGGCAGACCAAGACAGGTCTATTTGTATATATATCTTGTTTATTTAAATAATAAGAAGACCATCACGGAGGGAAGGAGGATCCCCATAAGTAAGGCTGTTGAAAATCCTACAGAGATTCAAAATGTACGCTCAGCAGTTGGACTTAATGCGTTTGTTGAGAAAAATAAAATGTACTCTAGAGAATGGAATCTTGATGTTCAGTACAGAGGCAGAGTCCGGGTCCAGCTCAAACAGGAAGATGGCAGCCTCTGTCTTGTACAGTTCCCAGCACGTAAGTCAGTAATATTATATGCAGCAGAAATGATACCTAAACTAAAAATAAGGACACAAAAAACAGGAGGTGGTGACCCAAGTCTTCAGCAAGGAGAGGGAAGTAAAAAAGGGAAAGGAAAGAAGAAGAAGAAGTGATCTGGTATGAGCATCAAGGATATGGTTCTAATGTAAGAGACATGAATGGACACTTGCTTGTATTTGGTGGAAACACCTTTTTGTTTGCATCATTTGACTGAACTGGAAACGTTTATGCCTCCCATGTTCATCATCAGAGCTGACAATGAAATAAATAAATCAGAAGTTTGCATCTAACATTAATGCAGTATAAAAGACAAGATTTTTGTTGCTTTAGAGGTTTTGTTTTGTCTTTCAATGAAGAGGTTTTGTGGAAGAAAGAATATTTTTAAATGAACAGTGGACTGTCTCATAAGCTACTTGAAATCCTCTTTGTCCTCTATGTAAATGTATATGTCAAATAAATGTTTAGTAAGATTTAAAATGCACATTTTGTTCACCTTTTAAGTTAATGAAATAAAATTTTCAAAATAAAAAAAAGTATTACATGTTAAGGCAAGTGGGGTGTGGTGGTGCACACCTGTAATCCCAGCTGCTTGGGAGGCTAAGCAGGAGGATGATAAGTTTGTAACCAGCCTGGGAAACTTAGTTGAGACCCTGTTTCAAAATTAAAAAAAAAAAAAATTTTTTTAAAAGATCAGGGCTGGTGCTGTGGCTCAGTGGTAGAGCATTTGCCTAGCATGTGTGAGGCACTGGGTTCGATTCTCAGCACCACATAAAAATAAATAAATAAAATAGATTAATAATAAGAAAATAAACTAGTAGTGAAAATAGAACATAATGAAACAAAACCCAGATTACTAGAAAAAAAAAACAAATAAAACATTAAGACGTGAAAGACATAACCATTAAAATTGAAGACTCCATGATATATTACACAGTAGATTAGACTCAGTTGAAGAGAGAATTAGTGAATTGACAGAACTGATGCAACCATTTAAAAATATGAAAAAATAGGAAAGTAATGAAAGAATAATTAAAAGATACTGGGAAAGAATGAGACAGATTAATACACACATGTAATAGGAGTTCCTGCAAGAGACTGAGAGAATGGGGAAAATGTAATATTTCAATAAATAATGCTGAGATTTTTTCGTAATGAAATAAATACATAAGTTCTCAGGTTGAAGAGTCCTGACGCAACACATGGTGGTAAATCTGCCGATTACTAGACAGACGTTGAAAAATATTAAAAGCAATCAGAAAGGAACAATGCCTTTTCTTCACAAAAATAACATTGTAATAGCAACTGACTTCTTTTAGCAACAAAAGATTATAGATAAAATTATACAAAAGATTTGTAGAAAAAAATCTATTTCTACTTATTAGTACCAAAAAATTATAGGAAAAAGTATCTTCAATAGATCAAGAGAAACTGTCACCCAGAATTCTATGCCCACTAAATTCCCATATGAAGGGTGTGAAATAATGACATTTTAAGACAAAGACTGAGAGTTCTTACCACTTAAAGCCTTTCTTTGAAATGTCACAACTGAATATATTTCATAAGAAGGGAACTTAAATTAGAAGGAAAGAGTGAAATGCAAGAAGAAATGGTGAACAGAAATGAGAATGAGAATACAATGGAAGAAGAAATGAAGAGAAAAATTTGTAAATATGTTAGTAAATCTAGACAAGCATTGAGGTGTTGGTAGTGGTGTTGGTGGTGGTGAGACTTAGTGGGGTTCGAAATAAGGTGAAACTAAGACAATAGATTGAAATATAAGAGATTGTGGGGAAAGAAAAATCAGAGCTAATGGTCCTAAGTTCCTTCTATTATTCACAAAACTATGATGACATTGACTCACTGCAGACTTTAGTAAGAATTTTTAGGAAATATATAAAGAGGTAATCAGTAAAGGAGTAGAAATAGAATGTGTAATTTCCAAATCAGTGGGGGCCAGGGGATAAATAAGATAAATAAAATAAATAAAGCCACTGTTACTGGTGTTTAAATTGCTTCTTTGATGTTTAAATTGCTACTTTATAGAACAATTTGGCAAGAACTAGTAAAGTTTAAGATGCACCTACTCTATGACCCAGAAATCCCACTTCTAGTTATCTGCCCTGGGGAAATGCTCACACAAGAAGGCATGCTCAGAACTGTCCATCGCAGCATTGTTTTTAATACGGACAACTGGAAATAGCCTAAATATCCATTAGCATAAGAATGGATAAATAAATTGTGGTCTATTCAGCAATGAAATAGTATTCATGAACTAGAGCTATAGGAAACAACATGGATAAATGTAAAAAAAATTGAGAAAAATATGCAGAAATTGTACAATATAACACCATTCAGATAAATTTCAAAAACACAAATCAAAATTTTAGATTGTTTGTAGATATATACATCCCAAGTAAAACTATAAAATCATAAATAGGGGAATGTGGGAAAACAGAAATGGTTGTAATGTTTCAGTCTGTGTACATGATAATTGCTATGTTATTCTCTTTCTGTGCTTTTGTACATGTTTCAAATATTCTTTTTTTCTCTTTTTAATGAAAGGATCTAAGCATTTAGAAATAAGGGTAAAGGAGATAAATGACTACATCAGTCCTCAGAGAGGATGATCTCCTGGGATGAGATTAGGAGGGAAGCTGAGTCCTGCATCCAGGGATTATGAGGATTAGTTCAGATCATCCCCCTAAGCCGATCACCTGGCTGACATGCCCACCACTCTTGCCCTTCTGAGATGAGTCACTGGACCACAGCCCACCTTCCCCCCTTACCTCCAATTCTTTTCTCCTGTCTCCTAATTTCACCCTCACCCTCAACCCAGCACTGGTTTGAACAGGGTTTGACCATTTGGCTCCTGAGAATAGACTGTTTCAGGCCTTCCTTCATGTTCCCAAATCAAGGGTGAATGG
Organism: Glaucomys volans; assembly: GCA_020662805.1. NCBI lineage: Eukaryota > Metazoa > Chordata > Mammalia > Rodentia > Sciuridae > Glaucomys > Glaucomys volans. The sequence goes on along the minus strand of JAJEJO010005060.1, from coordinate 15,985 downwards.
TGACACCACACTCCTGCAGCCAAGGAGAGATTAGTCCTAATACTCAAGTTCAGAGCTCCCTAAGGGAGCTTGGAACCCTGGATGTTACAATTGACAATTTCTTCCCTATCCCTCCTTCCATCTGCCCAGAGGCCAGCAGTCAAGGCCAATGCTAAGCTGGCCTTGCTGGCTGAGGCAGAACCAGAAGAAGCTGGGGTGGAATGAACAGCCATTGTGCTTCCAGAATTAGTCTTGATCAGTCTCCAGTGCTAGCACTTTACCATCATCCCTGACAACTACCCTGCTCCTGGAGTCTAGACACCTCCACAGGGATCTAGGTGGGCTTGTACAACAGCCTTTACCCACAGATGAATCGCCTTGGCTATGGGATCTGAAGAAGGATGTTGTCCTTTGGGGAGTAAATGACCCATCCTTTGTTCATCTTTCAGAGCACCAGGCTTCACCAGAGAAAGAAAAGGGTAGAGAGAGAAGGAGAGATGGATTTTTGGACATTGTTCCTAATAGGAAACATTTAACTTTGCAAGTATGAAATTCTGTGTTAAATAAAACAGAGCATTAACTGGGTAGTTTGGAGATTTATGTTTATCCATTTCTTCGATGAGCCAGGTACTTTGTTAGACGCTGGAGATACAAGGATGACTAAGATACTTCAGTCAAAGTAACAAATTTGACTGGCAAAAACCCAGGGTGACTACTGCCACCCAGAGGGACAGAGGACAGGTAGGAGCATCTAATGGGGAGGAGATGGAGCAACAGGGAAGGCAGCCTAGAGATGACTACCAACTGAGGGATGAAGGATAAGCAGACAAGTGCTTCTTTCCTTTGGAACATGGAGAGCTTGTGAGCCTGGGAGCCTGTGGGATTAAAGCTACACAACTTATGCCCAGATTTTGGGAGTGGTTATGAAAGAGAACGGATTCGTGTGTGTACCTGTCTTAGGAATCTCCCACCAATTTTCTCAATGTGCCTGGAAGCCCTGGTTCCCAAGTATAACCACTTCTATCCTGAGCAACAGGGAAGGCTGCCTACAGGTGACGCCCAACTGAGGGCTGAAGAACAAGCAGGGGATGTGCAGGCAAAGAAGTACTTCTTTCCTGTGTAACTCAGAGAGCAAGATGCAGTACGGGTAGTCATTTCTTGAATGAACGAACGGTTAAATAAATAAGGCCCCTGGGCTTCCACATCTTCCTTCCATGCGAGTGAACATGAGCAGTGCCCACTCCCGAGGGGCAGATCACAGTGGGGACGTGGTTTGAAGCCCACCCGGTTGGTAGGCAGGTGGAGAGAGGAGGCCTTCGGACACCAGGCACAGAGGCTGCTTGGGGCCTCCCCTTCTAAACCGGTGGCTGGCTCTGCTTTGGTGGGGGTGTGGAGAAAGCAGAGAGTTCAGGGCCTCACTATCTCGGCCTCGGCTTTCCTCTTCCAGCCCTGTCACCCCTCTGGGACGCAAGAGGCATCATGCGGGGCTGGGGTCCCGGCTGGCTGCGGAGGTGGGGGCTCCAGCCCTGCATGGAGGGAAAGGGCACCCTCTGAGCGTTTGGAGGAAACAGTCTATCCTTGCCTTTTCTGACCCAGTCACTGAAAGGACCAAGCCCTGACATGTGGTACGGGAAGGTTCCTCTGCGCAGCCGACCCGGTGCGGGACCCGCCGCCAGAACCAGTGGATCCTGTCGCTCACGTCGACAGTCTAGACACGGCCGCTCCCTGCGCTCCTTCAGGCGAGAGTGGGGCGCACCGGGAACACGCGCTCAGCCTCCTGCGCCCTCCACCGCGGGGTCGTGAGCCGGGGACAAGCAGGGCTTCCGGGCGGCGGGGGCGGGGGCCCGCGTCAGGTGGCCGGGCCTGGCCCCGCCCCCTCGGCCCGCCCTCCCTCCCTGCGCACCCGGCTCGCGGTCCCGGGCCCCGCGGCTGCGGTTTCTGATCCGCGAGGCGGCGGCGGCGGCGGGAGCGGCCATGGAGGCGGGCGCCGGGGCCGGCGCGGGAGCCGCGGGCTGGAGCTGCCCGGGCCCAGGTCAGAGCCGCCCCTCCTCATCTCCCATCGCCCCGCTTCCTCTCCCCACTCTCCTCCCACCCGACCCCCTAGTGCTCCAGCCACCAATGCCCCCCAGCTCTCACCCTAAGTCTGCTCCCTCTCTCCTGGCCTCCACCCGGGCCCAGTCTCCATCTTTCGACCAGAAGCTCCCTCCCCCTGGCAGCTCCTCCCTGGCGCTCCCCGTCTTGTCTCTTCAACCCCCTGGGGCTCCAGTCTGCGCCCCTCCGGCCGCGAAGGTTCCTGAGAGCCTGGCGAGGGTGGGGCGGGTGAGGGCCAGAGGGATGGAACGGGAGGGGAGCGGCCCGGCCCTTGCCCCTCTCGCACGCCACCCCACCGCCCTCCCCTTCCGCGTGCCCCCGCCCCCTTTCAGCCCCTTCCTCCCTGGTTCCTGCCTTCTCGCTCATTCCAGCCCCTCGCCTCCCTGTCTGAGTCTGACACCTCCACTGGGATTAGAAGTCTCAGAGCTCCCTGGGCTGGATGTCACGTCTTCTCTGTCCTCTGCATCGCAGTCCCCAGCCCCACTGCATCCCACAGTACCTCCTATGTCCCTGCTCACAGGACCCACAGTAACCACTTTAGGCTCCTATGAGGTATCTGAGGGTTGCGAGAGGAAGAAAGGCCAACGCTGGGGGTCCCTGGAACGTCGTGGAATGCAAGCAATGGAGGGTGAGTTTTCCCAAAAGTCTTTCTGTCTCTTTACCCTCCTTCCCCAATTCCTACCCTTCCCCCTTCCTCCTTCTGACCCCAGAGCTCCGAGCCAGGACGCAGCCCTTCCCTCAGCTCACCTCAGGCCCCTCCTCCTTGGCTTCTGAGCTCCAGTCCTCCCCAGGGTTCAGGCTTTGATGGAAGTTCAGGGTACATCCCTTTGGGGCCCTAATCCTTCAGCTAACCAGGTTGTATGTCCTGGGGGAGCTGCCAGATAGAGAAAGAGGCCTTGATGGACAGAGCTTTGAAGCAGGCTTTCGGCAGGGGGTTTGTTCTCACTGCCTGATGACCCAGATCCCAAGCTGTCTCTTATTTTAAAAAGCAAGGACGGACATGTGAATTGTCTTTCTGGGGCCACCACCACTAACTCCTAATGGAAGTCTTGTGCTTTGGTTCTCGATAGCATATCTTCCTGCCTGAAAGACAGAGCCTAGAAGGGTGAAGCCAACCTCTCACACATGCATCCCCACCACACCCTTGTGAACTGACAATTGCCGCCAACACGCCAGGCTTTTCTGCATGTTCAATGTGGACAACCCTGCTCCCTGTAAGGAGCTCAGAAGACACAAGTGTCCCAATGAAGCTTAGACAGCTGGTATTAGAGAAAGTAAGACCAAAGATTCAGAATTTTGAAGGAAAGCAGACATTTGCTACCCAGACAAGATTTTGCTATATACAGGAACTGCATTGCAGTAAAGGAGGGGATGCTCACCAACCAGAGGCTGGGGACCAGCATCAAACCCCAGTT
>JAJEJO010005060.1:0-7500 GCA_020662805.1 Glaucomys volans | reverse complement strand
CGCCGCTCCTTCATTCCGCAGAGGAGCCAGGCAGGCCTTTTTACAGTCAAACCACAGAAGAGTACTGAAAGGAGATTTGAACCTTGATGTCAAGAGCATATGAGGGAGTCGAGGTTGGTCTGCCCCTACAGGAAGCCCACCTCAGACTCTAGAGCCTTTATCCTAATGACCATTTACTCATGCATCTTCCCGCCTGGGCTTAGCGCCAAGATGGATCTCTCTGTGCTGTTCAGTAGTGGGGATTGAGGAAGGACTTTCTACCTTTAAAATAGGAAGTCAGAGCTGGGGCTTGGGCAAAAGTCTGTAATCTTAGTGCTTTGGTAAGCTGAGGCAAGATGCTCAACTTTGAGGCCAGCCTTGCCAACTTGGCAAGGCCCTAAGCAGTTTAGGGAGACCCTGTCTCAAAACAGAAAGGTCTGGGATGTAGCTCAGTGGTTGAGTGCCCTTGGGTCCAAGCCCCAGTACCAAAAGAAAAAAAAAAAAAAAAGGCAAATAGAAAGTCAAGAGAACTTAAGTGAGCATACTTGGTATTGGTACAGTTCATTGGCTGATACTCGTTCAGTAGACCAAGAAGAGGAGGCTGCTAGGAACAATTTAGAACACGAAAGATTGGCAAAAAAAAAAAAAGTGATCAGAGCAGCACATGTGAATTCGAAAGTGTAGGGCAGTAGACCTTCCCCTGAGATGTCCATTCAGCCTCCATATCTACAGTATGTCCAAATTTGTCATGGCCGTCTTAGTTATCTCCCTGCTCCTTTCTTTTTTAAAGAAAAAGGCTGGTCTTGAACTCCTGGGCTCAAGTGATCTTCCCACCTCCGCCCCCTGATTCTTAGACTACATCTGGGCCACCACACCCTAAATTTGTCTTTTAAAATGTCTAGGTTCTCACGCTTGAAGGGGCCATGCATGTGTGTAATCCCAGCCACTAAAGAGATTGAGCCAGGGGGGATTGTAAATTTGAGGCCGGCCTCTACAACTTAGACCCTATCTTAAAATAAAAAGGTTTGGGGTGTGACTCAGTGGTAGAGGTTCCCTGGGTTCAATCTCCAATGCCCTCCTCCCCACAAAATGTCTAGATTCTCTTCACGTTTTTAAAAAAATACCCAAATATAGAATTCTGTGCACATAGGGGAAACTCAGTAAGTTCATTAACTATGTGAATCTCTGCCTCATTTATACATGAATATGCAAATGTTTATTGAGCTGCATTTTGCCATGCACAATACCAGATCCTTGAGCTATAATGGTGAGTAAAGCAAACATGTTCTTTGTCTATAAAAGTTCAGTGAGGGGCTGGGGTTGTGGCTCAGTGGTACAGCACTCACCTAGCATGTGTGAGGCACTGGGTTTGATTCTCAGCACCACATATAAATAAATGAATAAAATAAAGGCCTGTCAGCATGTACATTAAAAAAAAAAACTTAAATGAGGTGGAGACAACACACACACTCCAAAGTGCAAGGTGCTATGAGAGCATTTAATAGAGAACTTCTCTTAGCTTCTTGAACTCTGAATGGTAAGTAGAGTGAACAGGGATTGAAGATCAGGCATGGGGAGAATATGTCCTGCAAAGGGTTTATAGGAAGGTCCTGACACTTCTGGCCCAGTCCTCATGAATTGCTAATCCTGGTCCCTAAATCCTGAATTGTTATTGGTGTCAGTACCTTTTACTCTTCATCTACTTTTGGATTCTCCTAATGCCAACTGAGTATCTGTTTTCAGAAATCATGAGATGCTCCAAAGATTCAGAGAGCTCTGACACATTGCTTTTGTAAATGGAAAAATATATATATTATGACATAGAGACTTGTTGCAAAAACCAAACGGCATAGCTATCTATGATATGGAAAGTAAAATACCTTGTCACATCTCCCGCTCTGAAATAACTGCTTTTAGGGTTTTAGGGCATAGATCTTTTTGTGCCTTTTCCTGTGTCTTTGTACGTTTGTGAATTTTATACTATATATAAATATATTTTTTATAAAAAGTAGATAATGCCTTAACATTCTCTGGCTCATTTTTCTTTCCAGTTAATATATTATGGAAATCTTTTTGTATCTTCATTATAGATCTGCCAATTTCTTTTAGATGTCTGCATGATGTCCTATTTAAACATCATTAATTTAAATAATCCCTTATCAATCAGCATTTAGGTTATCCCATGTTAGGTTATCGTATGAACTCTACATATTCTTTTGGACCTAGTACTTATCACAAGCAGCCCCATGGGGCTCTGGGGTTCTATAAAATCTAAACTCTGAGGTGAATAGGTGAAAAGTCTGAAAATTTTTTAGATAGGGAATTTTTAGGACTCAGGGTATCAGTAGAATATTGTCAATTAGGTTTGGGTTTTGACTGTCAGGTAATTCCCTTAAAATGCCTGACAGTAATTTTTGTTTATATTAGCCCAAGTTTTTGGTACTTTCAGTGTGAGACCTCAAAATCTGCCTTCCTGCTATGACTTATGACACAGAGTCCCTGTTCCCTTCTCAGTTATTCCTTTCATTCCATACTGTATGATGCTTTATTTCTCTGATAAGGTACAGACTAGGTTGTTCGGAGTTTCCAGACAAGAAATAAGTCTGCCTAAAACTTTTTACCTCTAGAACATGGCAGATTAGATCACTTATCTCACCCTTTGCACTTTGCAGGTGAGCTACGGCATCTACGGGAGGAAATTTCCCTGTTAGAGCGTGAGAAAGAAAGTGAACTTAAAGAAATAGAACAAGAGTTACATTTGGCTCAGTCTGAGATCCAGACTCTGCGGCAAGCTGCAGCAGATTCTGCAAGTGAACATGAGAGCGACATAGCATCCCTGCAGGAGGATCTCTTGCGAATGCAGAATGAACTTGAGGACATGGTACGTGTTCGGGGGGACTACGAGATGGAGATTGCCTCGCTCCGTGCAGAAATGGAAATGAAGACCTCTGAATCATCCAATAGTCCTTTGGACTTTTCTGGGTTGCAAGGTATGCATGCAAGCCCTTCTGTTCTGTCAACAAAGTCAAGCAGAGGTGAGATCATAGACAGGAAGATGGTGGAAGAGTTGTATTACATTATGCATTGAAAACCTCTAGGGAAAAAACCTCTAGACTGAATTCAAGACTGTAATGGATGGGGCTGGGTTGTGGCTCAGTGGTAGAGCACTTGCCTAGCACATGTGAGGCACTGGGTTCAATTCTCAGCACCACATTATAAATAAATGAATAAAACAAAGGTCTGTCAACATCCAATAAAGATTAAAAAAAAAAAAAAAGACTGTAATGAAGAAAAATTTACCCAACTATTATATCAGCAGTCCATGGTGGTATAAGAAATGGTACCATGGAGATGTACCCTAGGGATTTTTCCCCAGAGAACCATTGGGTATTTGTTGATTTGGCTCTGGGAAAGCCCTTCCTGGGAAAGCATCCAGTCTGGGATGAGTGTAGAAGGACTTGTCACCTTGGAAAACTCTTCCTGCTGGTGTGGCATCATGGTCCTTTGCTGAAACCACTTCAGGGAGGCCTCTAGTCCTGCTCTCCAGGTCCCAGGATGCTAATTCTTAGGCCTCTTTAGCTCTCCCCAAAGTAGAAACTTTAGGGGGCAACAAATCAGAGCACAAGACAGCTGGAGAGGAAGGGAGGTTATTTCTAGTAATGCATGAGGTACCCAAAAGCTTCCAGTGCTGCTTTCAGATAGTCTCCAGCTAGTTGCTAGGATTCATGACATCAGAGTCTGCCTTTATTCTAGGCTAGATTTGTGATCTGGGTATAATGAAAGCCCTATATGTGGCCAGGTCAAACAGAGGCAATGAACAAGGAATCAAAGCAAGTTTTACCAGCTACATCAAGCCTCTCAGAAGAAACTTTGGCCTGGTAGTGCTGGGAGAGGGAGGCTAGCAGAGGGGAAAGGCCTTTGCTGGAGTGAAACAAACCAGAGTTTGGAAACAAAGCTCCACCCAATAGCAGGATGAACTTAGGTTGTTCTCTCTCTCTGGAATCTCAATCTCCATATCTGGGATATGGAGCCCAAATTGGTTAATACAACTTTAAAGGTAGATAGGATTCTGAAACAGAAAAAGAGCCTAGGGAAGCCGGGTGTGGTGGCGCACGCCTGTAATCCAAGCGACCTTGGGAGGCTAAGTCAGGAGGATTGCGAGTTCAAAGCCAGCCTCAGCAACTTAGTGAGGCCCTAAGCAACTCAGTGAGAACCTGTCTCTAAATAAAATACAAAATAGGGCTGGGGATGTGGCTCAGTGGCCGAGTGTCCCTGAGTTCAATCCCTGGTTCAAAAAAAAAAAGAGCCTAGGGAAAATGCAGAGAATGAAGTATAGAATTTAGGTAATAGTAATTTGCTAATATTGATTCCTTGGTCATGGCAAGTGTACCCCATGCTAATGTCATATGTTAACATTTGAGGAGACTGGGTAAGAACTCTCCCAGGGAACTTGGTACTATCTTCAGCTTTTCTATAAATCTAAAACTATTCTAAAATTAAAAGTTTATTAAGGCTGGGCATGGAGGTGCTTACCTATAATCCCAGAGGCTTGAGAGACTGAGGCAAGATGAGCATGAGTTCAAAGCCAGCCTCAGCAAAAGTGAGGTGCTAAGCCACTCAGTGAGACCCTGTCTCTAAATAAAATGCAAAGTAGGGCTGGGGATGTGGGTCAGTGGTTGAGTGCCCCTGAGTTCAATCCCTGGTACCCCCCCCCAAAAAAAGTTTATTTAAAGAAAAAAAACCTTATAGGACTATTTCAGGGATTAAATGAAATGTCCATTCCGGGCCAGAACCATCACGTCTAGTACTTAGCATGATTAGTTTTCATTCTGCAGTATTGTAAGGACTTGTGATTGGAACAAAGAGGAAACATTGGAAATGACTTTCAGGGTGTCGAATCTTCCATCAGGTACCACAGGTGCAATTCGAGCAAGTTATTGTTCCTTAAATGTCAGTAGAATTAGTGTTCTAAGAGGATTCTTAATTATGAGTAGATAAAACGTGGTGTTGTTCATCATAGCATTAGAAAGTATTGGTGACTGGTACTTAGAGACATGTGCTGGGCATTTCAGCAGGATCTCTTGTAATGCTTGAGAATGAGATGGGATCTGGTTGGAATGGGCTTTTCTGTCAGCAGATAAAAGACCACTAGAAAGACTACTTGACCACATTTAGGCCGGTGTCTTCAGTGTGGTGATAAAAAAAGTAAAGGAAATTCAGAATGCCTGGCTATGTTTGAAAGGCAGGGACTGGCAGTCTGATATCTCAAGTTCACACCTCCCAACTTTTTGTGCTGAAAGCATAGTAGGGAGGAAATTATAAACAGTTAAGAGAAAACTTTTATGTATGATAAACAAAAAACGTACTTAAACCCTCAAGCTGGGGACTGATTAGCAGTGCTCCCCTTACTCCTTAAGAATCTCATGTCTCCCCCATTTGTCCTCTGTAGAAGAACTGCAGCAACTGCGGGACCGCTATCAATCCCTGGACGACGAGTACCGGACCCTGAAGGAGAGCAACAGCAGCCTCACAGGGCAGCTAGCCCAGTTGGAGAGTGAGAGGTACAGCCAGGACGCAGGGTCATTGAGATACTGTCTTGGGCATTCCCTGGAAGGCAGAGGCCAGAGTCCTGAGTGTTTCTGTCCTCCCGGAGAGCCAGACCTTTCTGTGATATCCCATGGGTACAGAGACCATTTATAAGCAAACATGGGATCCCACCCAGTTGTCTTAGGACAAGAGTTGAGTGAATTTGGTTTTCTTCCATTTTCGGCATTGCTCTGTCCTAGTGGAGATCAGAAGAGTTTCCTTTGTTGTCCCCACAGACATGATTCAGTCTAATGGCACAGAGCCTCCAGGCTGTAGCTGGCTTGACCCCAGGCCCATCCTTAAAACCAACTGGACCAGCACTCTTATGATGTCTCAGAGCCAAACATGCCTCTGCAGATGAGGCCTAGAGACTTCCTGTAATCTTTCAAACATGTTTATTTGAGGGGCAAATCACAATAGGCCCCTGACTATCTTTGGCCTAAATTGAAGGCCTCAGGACTGAGCACACTTGTATGGTGGTACCAGGCAGGGATCCTCCCAACATGTCTCCGGGTTCTGGTTTCCAGGACACGAAAAGCAACAGAGAAGTGGCTGGAGTGTCAAATATTAAAGAATATGATATCGACAGAGTGTCAGACTTTAGAAGTGGATTTCCTAGAACCTGATCCTGTAATGCATTCGTTGCGCCAGCAGCTGCTGGGTGCTGAGGAACAGATGCAAAACATGCAGAGTAAGGTAGGTTTCTTGAGGATGAGGAGGCGGGGCCTTTCCACCCTTTCTGTCTACCTTTACCTATGGTAGGCACAGGGCTAACAGAGTAGGTGTGCACTGTGATAGTAGAGAGTACTCTGGGGTCTTGATAGCTTGCCTGCTGTAAATATAATCATATGCCACGTAATGACATTGTGATCAATAATGGACTGCATAAACCATGGTGGTTCCATAACATTGTAATGGAGCTGAAAAATTCCTATTACCTAGTGCTGTGGTAGTGCAAGACACTACTCATATTCACGGTGATGCTGGTATAAGTAAACCTGCACTGCTGGTTCTATAAAAATGCAGCATATATAGGTACATACAGTACTTAGTAATGATCACAAGTGATTATGCTACTGGATTATGTATTATGCTAATATTATTTCAGAGTATACTACTCCTACTTAGGAAAACAACAAAAAAGTTTACTGTAAAATAGTTTTCCATGTATTCCATGTTATGCAGCCTCTTGACAGCATCATTTTCTCTTGGGCTTGATTTGATCTTGTGATGTTTTATTCATCATGGCCCTAGAAGCAATACCTGTGCCTATGTATGTGTCCCCACATAGCCTAGGTGTGTAATAGGCTGTACCACCTCAATTTATATAAGTACATTCTGAGTTTGTAGTCATTCAATGGCTTAATGACACATTTCTCAGATGAGTCCATGTTGTTAAATTACACATGACTGTATTTCAGTCAAAGCAATGCCATACTCTCCCCAGGCCTATTCCTGGAGCACATGTAGCACTTGTCATAAATCCGCTTCCCTGTTTCATTTCCCACACAGTGTAAGGAATTGTGTTGTGAGTTGCAAGACCTACAGCAACATCGCCGTGTCAGCGAGGAGGAGCAGAAGCGACTGCAGAAGGAGCTCAAATGTGCCCAGAATGAGGTGCTTAGGTTTCAGACCTCCCACGGCATCATCCAGGTAAACACTGCCAGGGGAGGCACTTGGGAGGGCAGGAGGGCCTGCATGGAGTCACTGCTTCAGCAAAGGCTAGACAAAAGGAACAAGGCCACGGTCTGCTGATGCTCGCCTACAATCAGGGGCCCAGGCTACTGGAGAAGCCAGTTATAGAAGCCACACAGCACAGCATTCTAGAAATGGTGGTCATTGTTGAGCGTCTGCCTTGCCGAAGAAACCAAACCATAGATCCAGGGAGCTTTGCAAGCTGTCTGCACCTGAAAAGGACCATAGTGACCTGAAGAG
>JAJEJO010005059.1:166309-178619 GCA_020662805.1 Glaucomys volans | reverse complement strand
ACAGGCAACAACAGGTGTTGGCGAGGATGTGGGGAAAAGGGTACACTCATACATTGCTGGTGGGAGTGCAAGTTGGTGCACCACTCTGGAAAGCAGTGTGGAGATTCCTTAGAAAACTTGGAATGGATCCACCATTTGACCCAGCTATCCCACTCCTTGGCCTATACCCAAAGTACTTAAAATCAGATTACTACAGTGATGCAGCCACATCAATGTTCATAGCTGCTCAATTTACAATAGCTAGATTGTGGAACCAACTTAGATGTCCTTCAATAGATGAAACTGTGGTATATATACCCAATGGACTATTACTCAGCCATAAAGAAGAATAAAATTATGGCATTTGTAGGTAAATGGATGATGTTGGAGACTATTATGCTAAGTGAGATCAGCCAATCCCCAAAATCCAAAGGCCAAATGGTCTCTCTGATAAGTGAATGATGATGCATAATGTGGGGTGGAATGATGGCAAGAATGGAGAAAGGATAGAGAGCATAGAGGGAAGGGAGGGGTGGGGTTGAGGTTGGGGGTAAGAATAATAACAGTATGTGTGACAGACATCATTGCCCTATGCACATGTATGAATGCACAGATGGGGTGACTCTACTTTGTGTACAACCAGAAAAACAATTGCTGTACTCCATTTGTGTTCAATGAATCAAAAAATTAAATAAAAATAAAATAAAAAGAAATACAATTAGTCAACAAATAAATGAAAAAAAAAGTTCAACATCTTTAGCAATTAGGAAAATGCAAATCAAAACTACACTGAGACTTCATCTCATACAAACCAGAATATCAGTCATCACAAATACAAGCAATAAATGCTGGAGAGGTTATAGGGAGGGGAAAAGGAACACTTTTACACTGTTAGTGGGATGGTAAATTAGTACATGTACATGGAAATCAGTATGGAGATTCCTCAAAAGACTAGGAATGGAAACACCATATGGCTCAGCTATACCACTCCTTGGTATTTATCCTAAAGAATTAAAGTCATCATACTATAGTGATATCTTCATATCCATGTTTGTAGCAGCACAATTCACACTAACCAAATTGTGGTTCTAGCCTAGGTATCCATCAGTAAATGAATGGATTAAAAAAATGTGGTGTATGTACCCAATGGACTTTTATTCAGCCCAAAGAAAAATGAAACTGTGTCATTTGCAGGAAAATGGATAGAATTTTAGAGCAGTATCTTAAGTGAAATAAGCCAAACTCAGATGATTAAGGGTCATGTTTCCTCTCATATGCAGAAGGTAGAGAGGAAAAAGGAAATGAAAAGTGTGTGGGGGGAGTTGGATTTCATGAAAATCAAAGGGAAAGCAGTAGAGTAGAATAAAGAGACTAAAGGGAGGGAGGAGGGAAGGGCAAGGGAACTACTAGGAAATGATATTGGTAGAATTATTTGTTATATGGGTGCATGTCCAAATAGGTACCAACAAATCCCACCATTATGTACAGCTATAATGCACCAATAGAAAAATATGGAGAAAAAAATTTATCATCTAGGAGGTAAACTTTCTGAGTCTTGACATATTTCGAAATGTCACTGTTCTGCCCTGGCACTAATTGACAGTTTCGGAATGACTTTCTCCAATTTCATTTTTCAAAGGCAAGCATTTCAAACTCTACAGCAGTATGTTTTGATATTTATATCTGAATCTCTGAATAACTACTTATGGAGTCATTTCTTCATTTTGCACTTTTAGGCTCCACGGAAGATAAGAATTTAGTTCCTTTTTTTTTTAACCATAAGTTTTTCTTACATTTGCTTCCTCCCATCCTCCTAAACAGGATTTCACTATTATAATTTCTATGATTTCATTATTCAATAATTTCATTATTATGACTTTGTGGGTGATATTCACAACTAAGCTATATGATGTTTCCTTTCTAGCACAATTTTTTGTTTTCTTGCATTTAGTAATTTTAAAATTTTTTGTTTAGTTTTCTGTTCATGACATATAGTAATAGTCTAAATTCCCTTTCAAAATATTCAAATGTGGGGCTGGGGATGTAGCTCAGTAGGTAGAGTGCTTGCCTCACATGCACAAGACACCAAGTTCAATCCCCAGTACCAGCAAAAAAAAAAAAAAAAAAAAAAAAAAATTTAAAAAAAATTTATTTTCAAAAGCATCAATATTCCATTCATTTTATTTGGGGTTTCTCTCCTACATCCTTTTAACATACTTCATCTGATCTGAACTCTTCTCAAGACCTGTGAAGTAGCTGTGATATTTGATTGTTCTTTCATCTTCATTCTGAGCATTTTCTTTACCTGTCATTTGAGTTTGATCACCCATTTTATGGAGCATTTAATTTCTACCTATTTTTTCGCTTATTTTATTGGAGCACCTCTTCTGATAACCTCCAGGAAGGATGGGCAATTAATTCCTACTCTTTTTATAGTTGTAAGTTTATGCCATTAAATACATTTCATTTATTGCCTTCTGCTTCCACTGGCAGAGACCTCTGTTGAAAATCCAGGAGGGCTAGAAATGAATCAGAGGTAAATTGAACTTTACTGGGACTCTAATATCATTTTGCATGGTTCCTGAATGGTTTTAGATGATCATCCATCTTTCAGTTTACCTGGTGGATGAAGGGTAAATAGTCTTCACAGGATAATAACATCATCTATAGCTTCTAAAATTTTTAAATGCAAAATACCCATCTTTCAATAAAAAAATTACAAGACATTGCCACCTAACTTCAATATCTGGGTCACCTATAGAATTAAAAAATAAGAGAAAAAATAAAAGTCCTACAGATATCCCAGATATTAGGGTTAGGAGGTAATGAATTTTAAACAGTTTTGATTAATATAATATATTAATTGTATTATTTAATTATCTTAATATAAAATAATCAAGTATTCTAGTATAAAGTTCATTGGTATACTAATTCTAGTATAAAGTATAAATTCCATTGTTTAAATTTAGCAGTCTAGATAGGTTTACCAATATATTAGTCACAAAAAAAGACAGAACTGGTGAACCAGAAGTCAGGTCAGGAAGAAGAGAAAAAAATGGAAGGTAGAGAAGAGAGTCCATCAGAGACATGTGAGACACAGGGAAAAGATCTAAAATATAATTGGAATCCAAGAAAGAAAGAACCAATTGTGAAGAAGCAGTATTTAAACAGAATAATGGTCAAAAGTTTTGTAAAACAGTTGAGAGACATCAAGTACAGATTCAAGAAACTCTGAAAACCCCAAACTTGATTAAAATATATAGGTAATCTCACACAGGGAAATTCTGCTTACAGTAGGAAAAAGAGTGTCTCTTATAGTGTGGAATAATTAATAGGGTGTCAGGCTAATAATCACCTTTTCCAATTTCTCTTTAAAATAGTTCATTTTTCATATTTCCCAATAAAGTATTTAATAGTTGCATTCATATAGTTTCTGCTAATAAGCTCCTTATGCTTTCTAGATTACTAAAGTTAACTAAAAGTTAGATTCCAGTGGGAAAATATTCACATTAGTATTGTTCTCTAGATGAGTTTCTAAATGTCACATAATATAGCACTGGGATACATTTCTTGGTTTATTTTCTGCTGCTATCACAGATTATCACAGTTTAATTAATAAAGAAAAGATACTTATTTCTCAAAGTTCTGGAAGTTAGGAAGTCCAATATCAATGAAATTATTTTTAATAATGAGCTAAAACTTTCAATTTTTCTTAAAAAAATTTAGATGCTACCAAGGGAAAAATTAAGAGAAAGAGAAGAGACAAAAAGAATAAATGTAAAAAAGAAGGAAAGGTAAGTAATTGTGACTAATTTAATATAAGATTGACTACTGTAGGATACTGCACTTTCTTATTAATCAAAATCTGCAGGGAATTTTGAAGAGATATAAGGTAAAGAATGGTTAACATATTGTTGCTAAAGTGACAGTGTCCTTTTCCTTTTTCTCAGATATTCAGAAAACTATATACATAACTAAAACCTTAAAACTGCAAATCTTTCAACTTTAAAATTAAATTAATTTTAATTTTTCACTTTAATTTGGCCTTTAATTTTGATGTTAACACAGTTATAAAATGCATATTTACTTTGAAAAAATACAAATAATTGGAAGGAAAATAAATAACAGGTGAAATAGCCACACTTTTCTCTTTATTTCATTTCCCTGGGGCTATCACTCTTAATATTTTGAAATATATCCTTAGGTTCTTTCTCTATGCACATGGAAACAAGTGAAATTGATATAAATAAATGTACAAAATTTACAGGCCTTAACCAGCTGAAGAACAGCATATAGACAAAGGGCAATCTTTCAGCAGGGCATTTCCCTAGAAGTTCGTTACCCCCAGAGAAAATCAGTTTCCTGGGACAGGAAAATTGAAGTCCAGGAAGCCTTTAGGTGATTAAACCAAAGGAAGGCAACCAGAATCTCAAAGACCTAAGCCAGTTTTTTTTTTCTAAATCTCTCCCACAACTTTGCTTACTACAGAATATACTGCCCTTATTCAAAAAGTTATAATCTAATCACTGATTTTTCTCTCTACCAAAACCATCAAAATTAACAAATATACTAAAAATGAATCAAAAGATTTACTGACAGCATATAAATAAGGAAAGGGATATAACTTTATAGGAAAAAAATTCCTCAAGTCACAGCAAAGGAAAGAAGAAGAAAAGTTTGGAAAGGCCCTTCTCCAATAAAGCTATGCTATGGAAAGAAGGTAAGAGCCAAAAACAAACCAACCAAAAAACAAAAAATAAAAACAAAACAAAACAAAACAAAACCTGCATTCCCATAAATATTCAATTTATAGAGAAGCAGTCTGAGAGTATGACCAGATAATTCTGAGAAAAGTTCATGGAAAAATTCCAAGTAGCAGCTTCTCCCTCCTACTTGAAGATCTTCCCAGGGCCTAGCATTTTGGTTTCTCAGGGCTCTCTGATAAGGAGGTTGTCATACTGCCTTGTTTGTTAGTCAGAAGCAGCAGATGGAGTTCTATACCCACTCTTACATTAATGAGTGGAGGAAGGTTCTGTTTGGGCTTGAGATATTTGATCATCCCTAAATTGATTAAGCTGGATGGTAATCTTCCAATAAGATGCTCGTTGAATTGTTGAAACTTCACTGAAGTCCTCAGATCCCAGAGAGATCACCAGCAATTGGTCCTACACCGGTGATTACAGGATCTACCCTTTTCTGCCCTGAATTGCCTCAGGACCTAATGGCACTGAAACTGCCTGAACCTCAGATCATAGATCCCTGGATCAGATCTGTCTTGTAATTTTTTGCTCCCAGGAGCAAAGAAATATGGAAATGGTGGATTCTGTAAGCAGATAGTTCCTTGAGGAAAAGCAGAAAATCTCAAGTTTTATTTTAAGGGCCCAATTTGTTTCTCTATTGACAAACTATTCCTTAAAATGTTTTACTTTCCAGATGGTCCCTAATTTACTATCATTCCCTTCATTTTGTGAAAAGCTGTAACGATTCCAGATCGTTTGTTACTATACACTAATGTAACTTCCCCTGTCTGATATATTTGATTTGGTTATCCGTATCACTTATAGTGTTAACTGACATATCCTGCCTGTCTCTATCAATTAAAGAGAGAAGATTTAAAATCTTCCTTATAATTATGGAGTTCTCATAAATTTTTCATTGTTTGCTTATATTTCACAGTTGTTATTAAATGAATTTTAAAATATGAATGATTAATTCTTCTGAAAAATTATGGCTTTTATTATGATGAAGTTACCTTCTTTAACTTTAATAATATTTATTGCCTTAAAGTCAATTTTACCTATGTAACAGCTAAACCACATTTTGGACGGAGAGAAGAATTAGTGTTTGTTTGGTATAACTTTTTCTATTGTTTTATTTCCAACTTTTCTCTATCTTCAGTATTAAGTGTCTCCTGTACACAGCATAAGTTAGTTGTTTTATTTTCTTATCCAACCTGATGATCTTCATTTTTTAAATGTGGACACAGATTTAACATAATTACTAATATTTTTCAGTTTAATCTTACCATTTTATTTATCCTACCTAGCTGATTGTTTGTCTTTTCTGTATATTGTACATTTTCTAATTTATTTTTCCCTTGTTTTAATATTGGTTGCCATATAAATTATAAGATAAATCCTTGATTATCAAAGACTCGTGTTACCTGGTGCTTGTACCTTCCATTTAGAGAAAGGAAGGACCTCAGAATACTCTAATTCCTTCATCTTTTTCCTGACTTCTATGCTACTGTGTTGTGTATTTTAATTCTGGGTAAATTTTAAACTCTGTTTAAAATTTGTTTAAACTCTGTTTAAAATTTTGTTTTATTATTAATGTATTATTTATTATTATAAATAAATTTTATTTTATTAATTTTGTTTTATTTTAATTTTGTTTTATTATTAATTTGTTTTATTATTAATTTTAAACTCTGTTTAAAATTTTGTTTTATTATTAATTCTGTTTATTATCCCCCTAAATCAGAAGTTCATTCATTTGTGTAAATACTTTTGTTGCTGAAAAAAATAAGTGACATTAACTTTGAAAGGAAAAAATTAGAAAAGAACAACTAAATACAACTTAAAGTAGGAGAAAGGAAATAATAAAGATAAAAACCATAGTGACTTTTAAGAGAAAGAATAAATGACCAGTAAATCCAAGATTGGATTTTTTAAAAATCCCAATAAACTGATCAAAGTCTTGACAAATCTACTTTTAAAAAAAGGAAATACAAAAGTAAAAAAAGGGGTATATCAGTAGATACATAACTTTAATAACTTAAAGAGAATAATATGAACAACTTAGCTAATCTATGGGTTTGAATTCGTCCACAGCATAGCTTTGTAAAAAATATAACTTTATTTTTCTGTAATCCATCTAATTATATTTGAAACCCTAATTCATTGGTGTGGGATAGAAACCTGATCTCAATCAGTTTGGAGTTTGCTACTTTGAGTCTCATTTGAGGTATGTGAGGGGAGGTCTCTATGTTACCAGGCAAAAGCAGGGAGAATGTACTTATATTCTGCTAGTCCTGAATGCTATCTGTTAATGCAGGAATCTTCTAAGATGTCCATCATCCTGTCTGGTCCTCAGTGATTGATCCACACCATTGGCCAATGAGATGTCATCATTCCTGTTTGCCTATTTCTTCAGGTATGGTGTTGTGCTCTCTTGGTAATGACACGGCACATATAGGAGAATGTACATAACTGACTCCTTCACTGCTGTGCTAGAATACTGCATGTAAGGTTATTTCAAGTCTGATCAGCATAATCTCAACTTTAGTCATTTTTTCTCTAGTATCATATTATCCTAAGGTTCAAGCTGCAGCCTCCCACTTTAGATCCCTCATATTTGTGGATTTTTACAGCTTCTCTGATACTCTATGCATCAGGTACACAGTCTATCTTTTGGGAGTCTATGGTTGTCTATCCTTTCATCAATTCCTCCCTCCATATTCACTTCTTCCTCAGTCTGAGGAAATTTCTTTTTAGGCTTGTAGGTTGAAGTAGAGTTATGAGGAAGTGGGAAATCCCAGTTCTTTCTAGTTATGTTTGTCCCAAATATTTTCATCTATATATGGAAAGGCTTAGATTTTTAGAAATGAAGTCCAAGAAGGTTTCTTTTTCTTTTTGTTTTCTAATTTGGTTTATCTCTCTCCTAAAGTGGTGAGTTCACAGCTGCCTAGTTGCTTAAAGTCAGTGTGGACAAAGGGACAAGGAGATAGTGAACTAATACTAAAAAAGAAAATTTAATATTTTGAAAATATTTTCCTGCCATATAAAAGCATGTTGAGACGACAGAATTTGTTGAATAATATTTGATGATATTTCTCAAGTACTGACTAGATACCAGGTATTGTTCTAAGAATTTTACATGGGTCAACTAATTTAATCATAACAAAAAAAATGAAATAGTTACCATAATTTTTCTGATTTTAAGATAAGGAAACTGAGAGTAACTCCACCATGGTTTGTGCAATAATGTCAGAGATTGTATTAAAACCAGCAACAGGCTCTGTGTCTATCTGCCCAATAACTATGTTATTGGTTCTCAGATAGAACACCAAGGGACATTTGGAAACGCACAGGGATTATGCATCTGATTGTCATAACACCTAGGAAGAGTTGGTGGCAGTTAGGGTCTCAAATATTAAATGTCCTTTAGTATGAGGGATGGTCCTGAACAATGAAGAATTGATCTATACAGAACAAAAATAGAGAACTGGGAAGTAGCTTAGTGGTAGAGCCCTTGCTCAGCATATGTGAGTCCTTGGGTCCAAGCTCCAGTGCTGGAAAAAAAAAAAAAAAAAAAAAAAAAGATGTATGTAGGAATCCTCTTGAGAAATATTACACTATGTTATATTACCTTTAAATTTCCAAAACTGACTCAAGTCATAGTAGTAACAGAAGTAATAGTAGTAATAGTAGTAGTGATAACTTAGACAACTAATCAACTACTACCCAGGAGCTGTAAAAGTTATCCAAAAACAAACTGATGATTGGCATATTTTCTGCCCAGTTCTTTGAAGATCATCAGAGAATGAGTGAGTCCAATACTACAGATAATAATATCTTCCAGAATGTGAAAGAATAAAATATGGAATGCTTTTGAATTGATCTTATGAAGCTAATAAAACACAGAAGAAAAGAAATATTAATAGAGAAATAAGAAATAAGAAATATAAGAAATAAGAAATATTAATAGAGCTGGGTATGGTGGTGCATGCTTATAATTCTAACAACTCAGGAGGCTGAGGCAGGAGGATCCAAGTTCCAGGCCAGCTGCAGCAATTTAGCAAGACTCTAAGCCACTTAGTGAGATCCTGTTTCAAAATAAAAAATAAAAAGAACTGGAGATTTGGCTCGGTGATTAAGTACCCTAGGACTTAATACCTAGGTAATACCTGGGAAAAAAAGAAAGGAAGGAAGGAAGGAAGGAAGGAAGGAGAAATATTACTAGGGAAAAAGAAGGCACTTTCATTATGATGGAAGGGTCACTACATCAGGAAGTATACAATGTAAATATATTCACACTGTAATTGGCTGAATAGTATCCTCCCCAAAATTCACATCTACCCAGAACTTCAGAATGTTTATAAATAGGGTCTTTTCAGATGTGATTAATTAAGATAAGATCATACTGGTCTGGGTGAGGTTGGGGCTAAATTCAGTGGCTGGTGTCCTTATAAGGAGAGAGGACACACAGAAAGACATAGAGAAGAAGGCCGTGTGACTTTGGATGCAGAGACTGGAGTTAAGCTGCCATGATTAGGGTACAGCTGGGACTGGGAGAAACTGGAAAGGCAAGGACAGAGTCCTCCTCGCAGCCTTTGAAGGAGCATGACCCTCTACAAACTGATTTCAGACTCCTAGCTTCCAGAACCATGACAGTACGTTTCTGTTTTCAAGTCACTTAGTGTTTGTCCTAATTTTTTAGGGCAGTCCTAGGAAACTGATAATAGCTACAAAACATATTAAGCAAAAACAATGTTGGAGCCATTCAACATTTGTATATTTCAATGCCCCTCTTTCTTTTTAATTTTATTGGTTCTTTTTAGTTATACATAACAGCAGAATCCATTTTGATAAAATTATATAAGCATGGAATATACCTTATTCTAGTTAGGATCCCATTCATATAAATGTATATGATGGTGGGATTCACTGTGTTGTTTTCATATATGTACATGGGAAAGTTATGTCAGATTCTTTCCACTCTCTCTCCTTTTCCTATGCCCCCTCCTTTCCCTCCATTCCCCCTTGTCTAATCTACTGAACTTCTATTCTTCTCCTCACTGCCACCTTATTATGGGTTAGCTTCCACATATCAGAGAAAACATTTGACATTGGGCTTTTTGAGACTGGCTTATTTTACTTAGCATAGTAGTCTCCAGATCCACCTATTTGCTGGCAAATATCATAAAGTCATTCTTCTTTATAGTTGAGTAGTACTCCATTGTGTATATATACCACATTTCTTTATCTATTCACCTATTGAACAGCAATTTTCATCAAAATTCTAATAATGTTCTTCATGGAAATATAAAAATCAGTCAGGAAATTCATTTGGAAAAATAAGAGGCCCAGAATAGCAAAGCAATCCTTAGCAAGAAAAGTGAAGCAGCAACTATTGTAACAAAAATAGCATGGTTTTGGCACCAAAAAAGGCAAAAAGACCAATGGAACAGAATAGAAGACACAGAAGCAAAGCCACACAAATACAGTTATTTTGTACTAGACAATGGCACCAAACACATACATTGGAGAAAAGATAGCCTCTTCAACAAATGGTGCTGAGAAAACTGGAAATCCATATGTAGTAAAATAAAATTGAACCCCTATCCTCTTACCCTGCACAAAACTCAACTCAAAGTGGATCAGAGATCTAGGCGTTAGACCAGAGACCATGCACTTATTAGAAGAAAATGTAGACCTAACACCCCAACATATCGGCTCAGGAACTGACTTACTCAATAAGACTCCTAAAGCACGAGAAGTAAAATCAATAATGAGTAAATGGAATGACATCAAAATAAGAAACTTCTTTACAGCAAAGGAAACAATCAAGAATGTGAAGAGGCGCATACAGAATGGGAGAAAATTTTCACCACTTGTACCTCAGAGCATTAATCTCCAGGATATATAAAGAACTCAAAAAAAACACCAAGAATAAATAAATAAATAAATAAAACCCAATCAATAATTGGACAAAGGAACTGAACAGACATTTCACAGAAGAACCAATATGAATGGTCAATAAATGTATGAAAAAATATTCAACATCTCTAGAATTTAGAGAAATGCAAATTAAAACTACACTGAAATTCTATCTCACTATAGTCAGAATCGCAGTTATCAAGAATACAAGTAAGCCGGGCGTGGTGGTGCATGCCTGTAATACAAGCGACTTGGGAGGCTGAGTCAGGAGGATCACGAGTTCAAAGCCAGCCTCAGCAACTCAGCGAGGCACTAAGCAACTCAGTGAGACCCTGTCTCTAAACAAAATACAAAATAGGACTGGGGATGTGGTTCAGTGGCTGAGTGTCCCTGAGTTCAATCCCTGGTTCAAAAAAAAAAAAAAAAGAATACAAGTAATAGATGGATCATCTGTGATTCAGGAGCCATCTTGGGATGGCAACATGGCAGAGCCTACGGAAACTGAAACCCAAATTTGTGTCCATGGAAACCTTCAGGAACACTGTAAGTCTACAGGGTAAAAACGGTACTGCCTCACATCCCCACCGCTAGATGGGAAGACACACAAACAAAATGAAAAATAAAAAAGGGAATAAAGTGCTCTGAACAAACCAGGATGCTCCAATTATAGAATCTATTGACAACACAGAGGAAGGGATGTCAGAGAAGGAGTTCAGAATTTACTTAGTAAAACTGCCCCACAACTTTAGAGAGGATATAAAGAGTGAAGTCAGAGCTATGTTTCAAGAGATGAAAGGTAACTTAAATAAAGAGATGAAGATCTTGAAAAGAAATCTAGAAAAAATCTTTGAAATGAAGGAATCAATAAACCAAAATAAAAATTCAATGGAAAGTAGCACCAACAGAGGAGACCACTTGGAAGACAGACCTCAGGCAATGAAGACAAAATATATCTTGAAAAGAAAGTGAACCACACAGAGAAGATGATAAATTGTGTGACATTCCCTCACCCAGACACAATGCCTGAACAGCAGCTGCTGAAGCCAACAGAGTGGAGCTACTGTGACTACTTCTGAGCTGATAAGAAAGACCCCCACACTGCTTTCCAGAGGGGCTGCACCAACTTGCACTCCCACCAGCAATGTATGAGTGTACCCTTTTCCCCACATCCTTGCCAACACCTGTTGTTGCCTGTGTTCTTAATAAAAGACATTCTAATTGGGGTAAGATGAAATCTTAAGGTGGTTTTGATTTGCATTTCTCTTATAACGAGGGATGTTGAACATTTTTTCATAAATCTGTTGA
Source organism: Glaucomys volans (assembly GCA_020662805.1). Lineage (NCBI taxonomy): Eukaryota > Metazoa > Chordata > Mammalia > Rodentia > Sciuridae > Glaucomys > Glaucomys volans. Next base: position 166,674 of record JAJEJO010005059.1, on the reverse strand, counting down.
TTGCTTGTAGATCTTCCTCCTTGGCCTATACCCAAAGGACTTAAAATCAGATTACTACAGTGATGCAGCCACATCAATGTTCATAGCTGCTCAATTCACAATAGCTAGATTATGGAATCAACCTAGATGCCCTTCAGTAGATGAATGGATAAAGAAACTGTGGTATATATACACAATGGAATATTACTCAGCCATAAAGAAGAATAAAATTATGGCATTTGTAGGTAAATGGATGATGTTGGAGACTGTTACGCTAAGTGAGATCAGCCAATCCCCAAAATCCAAAGGCCGAATGGTCTCTCTGATAAATGAATGATGATGCATAATGCGGGGGGGGGGAAGGGTGGCAAGAATGGAGGAAGGAT
>JAJEJO010005059.1:139247-166209 GCA_020662805.1 Glaucomys volans | reverse complement strand
TAAAATTATGGCATTTGTAGGTAAATGGATGATGTTGGAGACTGTTACGCTAAGTGAGATCAGCCAATCCCCAAAATCCAAAGGCCGAATGGTCTCTCTGATAAATGAATGATGATGCATAATGCGGGGGGGGAAGGGTGGCAAGAATGGAGGAAGGATAGATAGCATAGAGGGAAGGGAGGGGTGGGGGCGGGGTGGGGGGTAAAAATAATAACAGAATGTGTGACAGATACCATTGCCCTGTGTACATGTATGAACGCACAGATGGTGTGACTCTACTTTGTGTACAACCAGTGAAACAATAGCTGTACTCCATTTGTGTTCAATGAATCAATAAGTAAATAAAAATAAATAAATAAATAAATAAATAAAAAGAAAGACCCCCAAGGCAATGGCACTGTGGCAGTTCGAACTGCTGCTCCAAAAGCAACTGAAAGGCAAACAAATGCAGAAAGAAATGTCTGAATTGTCTGAGAGAGGATAAAGGTTGATGAAGAATATGCAAAGAACTTGGCTAAGCTCTCTCAGAACTCCTTGGTTTCACAGGAGGAAGGTTCCCTGGGAGAAGCATGGGCTCAGGTGAAGAAGAGCCTGGCAGGTAAAGCAGAATTTCATTTCAAGTTCTCCGCCAAGCTTCACAATGAGATAGAGAAGCCCCTAATGAACTTTTGTGAGAACTTCAAGAAAGACATGAAAACGTGTGACCACCATATCGCTGACCTCCGCAAACAACTCACCAGCGCTATGTGTTGGTGGAGAAGGCCTGGAAAGCCCTCACAGAGGAGCAGCAGAGACCTGGAGATGAAGACCCAGCAGCTGGAGATCAAGCTGAGCAACAAGATGGAGAAGGACACCAAGAAGGCACAGAGGAAGTTCACACAGGCTGGTGATGACCTCATGCACTGTGTGGCCCTCTGCAACCAGGCCCAGTCCAAGTGATCTGAAGAGATGGTGACCACAACTTTGGAGCTGGAGTGGCTGGGAGTGGAGAGGGTGGAGATGATCTGGCAACATTTGTGTCAGTACACACAGCTGTGGCACAAGACGGACATGTTCAACCAAAGCACAGTTCAGCCTGTGGACAACTGCTTCGAAAAGTGAACCTACCCAAAGACAGAAAACTGTGGGTCAGAGAGCAAAAAAGGGACAACATTCACCCTGGGGACATGGAGATCTAGACAAGCCTCTGCAGCCCCAGGGGTCCTGCCCAGGAGAGGGGCTGGATGTCCCATGAAGAGGAGATGGTGGCTCCTACTGGATGAAGCTGCCCTCCCACCCACTCTCCTGTCCACTGAGGAGATAGGAGAGAGCTGGTGATTCCAGAAGGGTGATCTGGATGGCCCAGTTGGGGGATCCCAAATATTTCAAGAAGACAGACCTGCAAACCTGCCCTTGTCTCCAAAACTGAAGCTCCCAAACCCCGTGCTGTGTTTGTTGCTCTGAGAACAAACTGAGGCTGGAACTTTGTGGTTTCTGGTGAGTTCCATAGGGATGGTCATCACACACTTGCGCCCTTGGATGCCCCAAGGCCCATCCTTCAGCTGCTCCCTTTATCTCCAGGACTTTGGAAGATCAGGGGAGGACTGTCTCTGCCTCCAAGCCAATGTTAGGATCAGAATCATGGATAGAAAGTGCCATCAGCTCAGCCTGCACCTAGAATCCTTTTCAGCCCTCTATTTTTCTCACTGCATTCTGGGAGCCCAAATCTAGCTTTTCTTGAGTATTGGGAAGGCTGTTTTCTGTCTTCCCACACCAACCCTGCCTAGAGAGGTCAGGTTGGAACTACCTCATTTGGCAAATTAACCCCAAGTTGAAGCATTCAATCATGGTTCCTGTTATACCAGGTATCATCTTTGAAGTCTCTGGAAATCCCAATCCATCCATTACTCAGCCTCTTTCTCAAGGCAGTCCCCACCCTGCCACCCCTGCCCAGTCTCACTAGAGGGAGCTTTCCAAAGTTCTCAGCCAGACCTCCTTCAGCTCTGTGCGTGTCCAAAGGCTTGAGGGATGAAGATGAACCAGCTCACCTCAGAAACTAGATGGGGTCTGTCTGCCATGGTATCCTGTCCAACACTGGGCTACCCTGACCACTACTCTCCCAGGTTGTTCACCCTGGGCTTAATGGGGCTGGGTCAGTCCCACATGGTAAACAGGTTAGGGCAAGTCTTTGTCATCCTCCATATGGCTGCATCTGCTTATGCATAATGGGGCTTGGACTGCTGTCCCTTGTATGGGCACTGCAGACTCTCATGGTCATAGGAGTTCATTGTTATCTAGGTGTGTCCTGCCACCTGGGCCTCCAGCTCCTCTGAACTTTCCAGAGCCCTATGCCAAGCCCACAGTTGGTGTTAGCACCTCCTTTCTTTCCATCCATCTTCCCTGGAGAAGCCTGGGGCAAGTGTGATTCAGGAAGCTTTTCAACACTGCCACTGGCTTCAGCCTGTCACTTCCTTTCTCTACTACAGCAAACATGATCTCCACCACATTAACCTAGAGAATCAGCCTAAGGGAACTGGGAGAAAAAATTGACATAGTGAGCAAAGAACAAATTCTAGCCAGAAACCCATGCTCTTAAGTTCATCTTTCTTCATCTTTCCATCAGTGGTTTTGGATTGACCCTTATAACTCCCATGGGGGCAAAATTCTACAAGCACAATTCAGTGATCTTTCCCTTAGTTTTACATGCTAATAAGGGATAACATTAATCCTGAATCTTTCGGCATCTCTTCCATTAAATTGGAATTGCTTTCTCATAGTTTATATTAGAAAGATGTCCAATATACTAAAGCAAACAAACAAAAAAGAATACAAGTAATAATAAATGTTGGCAAGGATGTGAGGGAAAAGGTTCACTCATACATTGCTGGTGGGAATGCAAATTGGTATGCAACCACTGTGGAAAGCAGTATGGAGATACTGTAGAAAGCTTGGAATGGAACTACCACTTGACCCAGTTATCCCACTCCTTGGTATATACCCAAAGGACTTAAAATTAGCATACTACAGTGACATAGCCACATCAATGTTTATCGCAGCTCAATTCCCTACTTTCAATAATTGTTAGAAAAAGTAGACAGAAAGTCAGTAAAGACATAGAAGACTTGAGGGACACTATTGATCAACTTGATATAGAAATATTTCTATATAATACTTCACTCACAGCACTAGAATACACATTCTTTTCAAGAGTATATGAAATATTATCCATAAATAGAAAATATAAAAATGATGTCATGGTATGATCTCTGATTGTAGTAGAATTAAATTAGAAATCAACAAAAAGAAACATATATTTGGAAATTTAAAAGCAAACTATTAAGTAACCATGGGTCAAAGATAAAATCACAAGGGAAATTTAAAAAATCTTTTGAGTTGAAAAATAAAACCCCATCAACTTTTATGGAATGCATCTAAAGTAGTATTAAAAAGAAAAATATGTCAAAATAGCTATCTAACCTTTTAACTAAAGAACCTAAAATGAAAAGAGCAAATATCCTAAAGTAAGCAAACAAAGAAGTTAAGCATCAATGAAATAGAAAACAAAAATAATAGGTTGCTTTTTGAAACAAAGAAATTGTTCTTTGATCAACAAAATTGATAAACCATTAGCTATTCTGATCAAGAAAAGATAGAAAAAAGACATAATTACCAAAATCAGAAATGAAAGATTGGATTTAAGTACTGAAACTGTAAAAATTAAAAGTGTCATAAGGGAATATTATGAATGATTTTAGCCAAAAAATTAGACAACTTAAATGGCCAAATTACTAGAAAGATGCAGAATAACAAAATGTATTCAAGAAGGAATAGAAAATCTTAATAGAACAACAACCAAAAAGAAAATGGTAATTTAAAATCTCACAAAGGAAATCCCTGCAGGCCCAGATGATTTCCCTGGTGAATTCTCTTATTTAAAGAGGGATTACCAATCCTACAGTATTTATCAAGGGGGGGAAAAAAAGGAGGGGAAGGAACCAGTTCCCAAAACATTATGAGACCAATATTATCCAGATATCAAAGCTTGTCTAACATACCATGTGGAAAGAAAATTGCAGACCATAAATGAATATACAAAATTCCTTAGTGAAATAATAGGAAACTAAATCCAGCAACATTTAAAAGGATTATGTACCATATTTCAGGAGTACAAGGATGATTTAGTACCCCAAAATCAATTAATGGAATATACAATTTTGATTGAATAAATAACAAAAAACACATTATCACCCAGCAGACACAGAAAAAAAGCATTTGATGGAATTTAATGTCCATTAGTGATAAAACTTTCAGTACACTAGAAATAAGGGGAACTTCCTCAACTTGATAAAGGACATCTACTAAAAACCTACAGCCAACATGACACTTAGTGGTGAAAGACTAAATGGGGTAGTGGAGTAGACTTACATTAAATAAATAAGTGAAGAATCCAGCCACCAACAAAACCTCCATATCATTTGATTCCACTTGCATGAAATGTTCAGAAAATGCAATCTCTAGAGAAGTGGTTACCTGGACTCAGGGTAGGAATCACAGTGGAGACTGGGTACAAGGTATCTTTCTGTGCTTATGGAAATATTCTCAAAATAAATTGTGGTGATATTTGTACAACTTTATGCATTTTACTAAAAATCATTAAATGCTTACAGCAGGTGAATTATATATATATATATATATATATATATATATATATACACACACACACACACGCGCGCACACACACACACACACACACACAAAACTCCCCTTGTGATTGAGACTAAAGCAAAAATGTCTGCTCTCACATTTTAGTATGTACTTGAAGTTCTACCTAGCATAGTAAGGGAAGAAAAATAAAGTCATCCAGATTGGAAAGGAAGAACTAAAACTTCATTTGCAGATATTACAAAATCCTAAGTAATCTAAATAAATAAATTACTAGAACTAATAATTAAGTTTAGCAAAATCAATATACAGATATCAATTGTATTTCTATATGTTAGCAATGAACTATCCAAAAACAATATCTAAAAAAAGTCATTTCCCAATAACATAAATAATAAAATACATAGGAATTAAATTTTAAAAAGAAATGTAAGACAAATATATTTCTGAAATAAAGACCTAAATAAATTGAGAGATACTCCATATTCATGGATTAGAGGACTGAGTATTTTTAAGATGGTAATTCTTCCCAAACAGATTTATACATTCAGTGCAATCCTTACTAAAATCCCAGGGAATATTTTGTATGAATAGGAAAACTAATCCTAAAACTTATAATGTAATTGACCCAGAAGAGTCCATATATCTTTGAAAAAAGAACAAAAATTGAGGACCTAAACTCCCCTGTTTTAAAACCTAGTATGAAGCAGCAGTAATCAAGACAGGGTGGCCTTGGCTTAAGGATAGATAAATAAATCCATAAAACATAATTGAAAGTCCAAGAATAAATTATAAAATTTATAATCAATTGAGTTTTGTCAAGGCAATTCAACAGGGAAATGATACTCTTTCAAAAAAAATGGTGGTGGGACAATTATCTACCGACAACAACAACAACAAAAAAATCTGTCTTCCTCTGTGCCATGCCCAAAATGTAACTCAGAGTGGATCATGGACTTAAATATAATGTAGAGCTTCTACAAAGCTTCTAGAGGATGGCAAGGAGAAAACTGTGACTTTGGGTTAGACAAATCTTTCTTGGCTATGACAACAAAAATATGAATTATTAAAAAGTTAATAAAATGGACTTCATCAAAGTTAACTTCTCTTCAAAGATACCATTAACAGAATGAATATTCAAATCACATATCTATAGAGGACTTTTGTCTAAATATGCTTTTTTCTTCTACTTTGATAATAATAAGACAACTCAGTTTTTAAAAATGGGTAAGAGATTTTAAAATGAGTAAATATGTGAAAAGATGCTCTATAACATTAGCTATTAAATGCAAATTAAAGAACAATGAGATATGTTATGTTTAGATATGAGGCATCCCCAAAAGCTCACGTGTGAGACAGTGCAAGAATGTTCAGAGGTGAAATGATTAGATTATGAAAACCTTAATCTAATTGGTGGATTAATCTACTAATATGGATTAACTGGGTGGTAACTGTAAGCATGGAGAGTGTAGTTGGAGGAAGTATGTCACTGGGGACATGACTTTGGGGTTTATATTTTGTCCCTGGTGAGTAGAGTTCTCTGTTTCCTGGTTGCCATGTTCTGAGCTGCTTTCCCCAACCATGCTTTTCTGCCAAGATGTTCTGCCTCATCTGGGACCCAGAGCTACGGAGTTGGCCAACCATGAACTGAACCTCTGGAACCACGAGCCAAAATAAAAATCTCTTCCTCTAAATTGTTCTTGTCAGGTATTTTGGTCACCAACGTATAGATACTACTTAATCAAGTGATCACGGTTAGCATCATCAGTAATGAAACAAACCAAAATTGGGTGCCACCTGATAGGATGCTTTGAGACAAACCCCATGCAACTTCTATGATGTTCCCACTGAAGATGCTATCTTAGTTCAGACTGCTCTAACAACTAATAGACTGGGTAACCTAAACAATGACCTTATTTCTCACAGTTTTGGAGACTGAAAGTTGGGTTCTTAGTAAATATCCACTTTCTAGTTTACAGGGACAGTCTTCTTAATGTGACAGAAAGAGAATTCCCTGGCCTTTTCTTATAAAGACACATTATAATACTATTCACAAAGGCTTCACCCTCAGGACCTCATTACTTTCCAAGGACTTTACCCCAAATCACCATACTGGAATTAGTTTCAACATATGCATTTTGGAGGGACACAAACATTCAGTCCATTCCAGATGCATAACGTAAGTTGAATAATGAGAAATCATTATACAAATTGAAAGACATTCTACAAAAGTAACTGTTCTAAATCTTCAAAACTGTTCTCATAAAAGTCAAGATAAGACTGAAGAACTGTTCCACACTGAAGGAAATTCAAGAGACATGCTATTTAAGTGCAATACCTTCTGACCTGAATCCTTCAATTATAAAGAACATTAATGGAACTGTTGGAAAAACTTGAATGAGGTCTGAAGATTAAATGATAGTATTGATTTTTAAAATTTGATGTTGAATTGTGGTTACACAGAAGAATATTCTTGCTTTTGAGGTGGCAACTTCCTGTCAAATGGTTCAGGAAAAAATACTCTTGATATATCATTTCTCAGTGTCCATGGAGGATTGATTTCAGTATCCTCCATGGATACCCAAATTTGCAGATATTCAGGTTCCTTATATAGAATGGAATAGTATTTGCATATAACCTACATACATCTTCTCATATACTTTAAATCATTTTTAAATTACTTATAATGCCTAATACAATGTAAATGCTATATAAATAGTTGTTATATTGTTTAGGGAACAGTGACAAGAAAAAAAGGTCTGTACACTTTCAGTACAGATGCAACCAGATGGGTCAAAGGTTTACATGTAAAGAAATGAAATCCACAAAAGAATTGCTAGAAACCATTGTGAGGTTTTGAAAAATCATAATAATAAATTAATGAAAAACCATTCTGCATATGTCACAAAATTCAAAAGCCATGAAATTAATATTGACATATTAGATCAAATACATATGTAGCCTGAGTTCAGAGACTCAATAGTTCCACTTCTAGGTATATTTGACACCATTTCTGCACCAATATACCTGTAAAAGCAGTGTATAGCAATGTTGTTTATAATTTTTTTTAAAAAGGAGTCCATCAACAACAGAACAGATAAATAAACTATAGTCTAGGTGTGTAGTAAAGAATTTAACCTTGCCCAAAGAAATCTGACCCTTGAGAAGTAATCACTAAACCCTTGAACTGTCATACCCACTAGGAGTAACTTTGTTTGCTAGATGCTTTGAACCATGTGATCTAGGGTGGGACTGATCACACCAGATTGTCTTAACACTGTGATTTAGCATGGAGGATAATCAATATGAAAATGCCCTACAATCTAATTGATAAATATGCAGAAAATATGATCATACAACTCACAAAAAGGAAAATATAAATGATTCTTAACTTCATAAAAAGATGCTCAACTTGTTCATAATAAGAGAAGTATAGACTTAAATTAATTGGAGAGATTGTTTTTCACCATCAGATTAAAGATTCAATTTTGTTATTACACCATGTTGGTGAAGGTTTAAGGAAGTAGGTACTTTATCTGCTGGTGAGGGAGAAAATTTTTAAAGCTTCAGGGAAAGGCAGTTTGACAATATCTATTAAAATTAGAAATATATTTACTCCTCACTTCCCAGTTCCATATCTAGTAATTTATTCTGTGAATATTTTCACACACCTGTGAAATGACATGTTTACAGATTATTTGTAGCAATGCGAATTATAATATTAAAATATTTAGAACAACATAAATCTCCATTTCTAGGCCATGCATGGTGGTGCACACCTATAATCCCAGCAACTCCAAAGGCTGAGGCAGGAGGATCACAAATTGGAGGCCAGCCTCACAAATTGGAGGCCAGCCTCAGCAACTTAATAAAGCTCTAAGCAACTTAGAGAGACCCAGTCTCAAAATAAAAAATAAAAAGGGCTAGGGATATAACTTAGTGTTAAAGTACCCCTGAATCCAATGCCCAGTACCAAAAAAATAAAAATAAATTTTTAAAAATCTCCATTTATGGTAGACTGGTTAAATAAATTTAATACATTCAGTCACAAAAAATATTTAGGAATTCTTTGCTAATTGATTTGAATGGTCTTCAAGTTATATTTGTACAGAATGGCATATTAAATGTTACCACTTATGGCAATACTGGTGGTGATGACAAGAATATATATTCTTGTTAGCCTATAAGTGCTTACAAGTATTTTTGGAAAGATATGCAAGACATTAGTAATATTTGTTTTTGTCTTTGAGAAATGTTCCGACCTGAATGTTTGTGTCCCCCAAAATTAATATGTTGAAGCCTTTATCTCCAGTGTGATGGTGTTACGAGGTGGGGCCTTTGGGAGGCAATTGAATTAGATAAGGTTATGAGGGTAGAACTCCTCTGGTGTAATGAATGCCCTTAAGAGGAAGAGACCCCAGAGCTTTTTCTTTCTACCCTATGAGGACACCATAGAAGGGGTGCCTATAAGCAGAAAATGGGCCCTCACCACACATGGGATCTATTAACACCTCAATCTTGGACTGCTTAGCTTCTAGAATTATGAGAAATAAACTCTGTTGTGTAAGCCACTCTGCTGTGGTATTTTGTTATAGCAGTCTTTAGTGACTAATACAGGGAAAATTTGATGGATGGATGACAGGTAGAAAGGAGACATTTTACCTGTAAAATTTTAAACTATGTGAAGATAATCACTACTCAAAAATAAATAGGGAGTGTTTTTTAATTTAATTAGTCATTGATATGTTTTCTTTTTTAGGATAAAAGATAACATCAAGAAAGAGAAAGAGAAGGAAAAAAGGGGAAACGATTACATGTCATCTTTTTAAGGTATCCTGTAGTTTAAGAAGGTTATGTTGTAGTTCGTTCGATCATTGGTTTGCATTTTCATCAGTTTGGTTTGTCAAGATTATAATCAGTGTCCATGGTGTTAAGGAGAAAGTTATGTGTATTATTTTTTTCTTGTTGGTTTTAGCTATAATATATAGATATTTTGAAATTTAGATTTATATTGTCATCTCTTAAATATCTGTATCAAGATTAATAGAGCAGACTCGTGTACTCCAAAACAGCAAAAGAGGCCTATTGCATTATTTTATCTTCTTACCTTCAAAGAGGGTAATATTCACTGAATAGTTACCTACTTTCAAATTTTATTTTTTAAAAATATAAGCTAACATGGCTTCAAATAATGTCCTTGGAGTCATTTAGTCTAATTAAAATACAGAATTACCATGTCCTTAGAAAAGGAACCTATTGAAAATTTAAAACTAACTGTCCTGTAACTGTCAAAATAAATATAACAAAAATGACAACATTGGTTTTCATCTTATCTTGTATCTTGGAGTAGCATGCACTGCTCCAAATCAGGTGCTTAGAGACACACTTAGAAATCTTTTTAACTTGTTAAACATGGTATTCAAACTTGAACACTTCATGTTTGTATTTGTGACTTTATTTCTGTTTGTATTTGTCCAAACTTTTCTACATGTTCCAAGAAAGCAGAGACTTCTAGAAAATAAATGCTGCTTTAAGAGTACAGTTCTCTGGGACCCAGAGCAATGATTCATCTGTTTCAAATTAGTAAACCATGTAGGCCTCCCCAAAAGGAGATGATGGTGTTTTGAGTCAAACATTAAAGAATGAGTGGATTTTAGTTGGCAGGAGAAACGGGTAAAGAGAATTCCAGACTGAGAACAAAGTATTAGCCAAGGCAAAAGGAGCAAAAGTCCATTTTGGATCAGAAAATTTGTAGCTCAAACTGCAAGGTGAGAGACAGCATGTAACAAATGAGACCAGAGAAGAGGTTGGGCACTAGTTTGGATTTTATTCTGTAAACAACAGGAACATTTGAACACTTAAAATAGAAAAAAAAATGACATTCTCTAATCTTTGCTCTATAAAGATATGTCAATATCAGAATGATTTGGAAGTAATAACCTACAACAAGCAGTTGTGCCCTAATAAGGAAGAGATGTTTTAATACAGCCCATTATAGATCAGACTAAAGACAATGATTGTGAGGTTGAAAAGGGAAGAACAAATGGAAGAACTACTGCACAGGTGGAATCTACATGACCTGGTATTTAGATATGGAAAATTTGGAAGACAGTTTTGTAAAAATTCATTGTTTTAATGGAAGAAATCTTATTAAAGGGGCATCTCAAATGTTTTTTTAGTACTATGCACAAAATCCTATAAGGCAGTACAAATCCTATAAGGCAGTACACAAAATCCTATAAGGCAGTTTTACAAAGCAGACGATTACTTAAAAATAAGTATGATCAAGACAGGTGGATTTCAGGTAGACTTGGCAGCACACAAGTTTTCTTTTTGTTATTAAATGAGAGTCTCACTATGTTGCCCAGGCTGGCCTCCAACTCCTAGGCTCCTGCCTCAGCCCTCTGACAAATTTGCATGCTCAGTAGAGAGCTCTGGTAAATCGTAGATAGACAATAATGCTGTAATATCAACGCACCTGGTGTGATTGGTGTCCTTATGGCCACACAATCACCTAGTTAAATTGCAGACGAGGTAGAATCCTTTTAATAAGTAACTGAACCATATCAAGTTATGTAATTACTGTTTGTCAGGTAACAGGTTTAAATATAGAGGACCTATTCGCTAGAAAAAAAAAGGAAATAAAATTGTTTCTGATAGCAACTTGAAAGTTAAGAATCTCAAAACAACCATTGCATATAAAAAGGTATGTTTATTCCATGAAACATTTTATTTATATTCAGTACACACTTCTACTAGAAGTTCTAAGTAATTCCTACACTGAAAATGTGTTTATTTTGTAGTAAAAGGAAGCTAAATGAAGTCACTTTTCTGAAAAACTTCCACGGAAGCCATAAATCTAATATTTTTGCAAACATTCTGTTGTAAATTATTTCATTTTGGTGGGGCATTTCATTATAAAATTGACAGGCTGAAATTTGTTACAAAGTTGATCAACTATTGTAAGGAGTTGGATAATTCCAAATGGCTTTTTTCCTTTTAAAATCCCTAGTACACAACAGTTGCACATGTCAGGGGTGAATCAGTGAGTGTCATCTCAAAAAAATAAAAATGAAGCTTTTAACTTCTCAGTGTTTTATAATGAAAAATGTAAACTTACTTCTCTTTCGGTCTTCCTTTTTAAAGTAAATTTACTACCCAAGCCTTGGGGAGCATTCTCAATTCTCTTTCTTGCCCCACCCCTCCCATCACCACCATATCCACATTCACTTAGTGACAATTTCTGTTGGTTTGCCCTCTTAAAAGTTCTCCCCCCCTTCTTAGCCTACAAAGACTAAAAAGTGAATTTTCAAATCAATTTCCGGACTCCCTTGAAGCCAGGAATAGCCATTTGGCACAATTCTGACCAGTGTTTTAAGGCAAAACTCTTATCCTTTTAAAAACATAATTCTGAAAAAACAATGGGGGCATGCACCAAAGTTTTACTTAACTCAGTGAGGGAGGAAAATAGCAGGAGGAAAAATCTAGCTTAAATGGTAATATTAAAAACTTAGGGAAAAAAAGAACTTGGGGGATGAGATTGTGGCTTAGTGGTAGAATTCTTGCCTGGCATGTATAAGGCCCTGGGTTTGATCCTCAACACCACATAAAAATAAATAATTAAAATAAAGGTCCATCAACAACTAAAAAAAAATTTTTTTAAAAAAGAGTATAATGTTTAAAAAACTTGGAAGTTGTTGTTTTTATAGTGAGTGGGGAAAAAAAAAGGAGTGCTGAGATGAGATCACTAAATTAGGTATAAAACTGCTCAAAGTCCTGTGGAGGCAACAAGCCAGAACCTTCAAGGTTATTCTTTCTCCTGGACAGAAAAAAAAAAAAAAAAAAAAAAAAAATCATCCCTATTCATCCATTTAATTTGAGTTAGCCTCTAACTGTGGAGTTGTTTGTTATATAAATATGTGAACTTAAACCATAGAAAGTACTGTGTTAAATTACCTTCCCTGGAGAATTAAATGACTGCTCAGCAACCTCTTTTTTTTTTTTTTTTTCTATCGGGGGTGGAACCCAGGGACACTCTACCACTAAGCTACATCCCCAGCCCTTTTTATTTTGAGACAGTGTCTCCTTATGTTGCCAGGGGTCTTGCCAAATTGCTGAGGCTGACCTCAAACTTGCAGTCCTCATAACTTAGCCTCCTGAGTCACTGGGATTACAGGTGTGTGCCACTGTGCCCAGCTTAGCAACCTCCTTAAACAATGCTATTGCATGACATTAAAATGTTATGTGGCTATCATTTAACCATATTTCCAAGTTTTGAATATTTTCCTCCATCATTGTAATAATGGACACTGAACTTTACCCAGAGTTAAAACTTCTTCCCTTCCCAGCACTAGTCTGTCTTATTACTTCAGTGACATTCATTGGGAATTTGAAACTCTAGTGTTAATTTTTACTTTTCAAGATTTAACATGCTCTCATCTTAACCCAATGATGTGCAAATTTGTTTTCTATTGTCAGTATCAGGAAAAGTATAAGTAGATATAATATAGCAAGTAGTGAATCTATTCTAATCAAATCTACTTTTTCTCTGCAGAGGGGCTGAAACCAGGTGAACTTTTTGATTTCCAAAATTCAGCCTTTGGTGTAAGCTAATCAAACAAGGATGCAAATTCCAGCAGAAATCAATAGAAACATCGAGAACTCAAAGAATGGAACATCTCTTACACCAAGTCTAGACCCACAAAACCAGTCTGCATCCTCTGTAACCACAAATAAAGAATTTGGAAATCATATTTTCTTTTTGAAGACCCATATTCAACACTTGGGAGCCTGAAGCCCAAGCCAGTTGTGGCAGTTGCAGAGTGCTTATTCCCTATTCAAATACTTTATAAAGAAGGAAGAGACCCACTGGCAAGAATGGGATCCTAATTAGAATAAGATATAACCTGTGCCAGTATAATTTTATCAAAATGGATTCTACTGTCATGTATAACTAAGAAGAACCGATAAAACAAAATGTTAAAAAAAAAAAAAAAAGAAGGAAGAGAACAAGTCTGGTCTCTTGAATATTATACCTAATAATTACATAGAAAATAACTTTGCTGCAGTCCTACATGAAGCAGAGGACTTAAAGATCGCATGAGGAAGGTAAACGCCTATCCATATACTGTTTCAGTTTTCTTCACAGATTTTGTTTCCATTTTTCAATAATGTCCCTTCTTTCAACAAGTATTATAGAGTTTCATAATTACAATTAGTATTTGGTTTGAGAACATGATGTAATGTTGCTTTACTCTTATTTCAGATGCTGGTAGGAATTTCTAAGCAAAACTTTTCAGCTCTAAAAATAATTATAGAGTTTTATAAAATAAAAATACAGGGAGAACTTCCAGTGTAACCTTTGTATTGCTTCTGAAAGTTTTACAAATACTTGGACTTCTTCTTCATTTAGGTTTTGGGGTGATTGTGAGCTAGTCTACATATATTTGATAGTTACCTTTAAAACAGGCTCCTATTAAAAGTAAAGGATGTGCCCGGCCTGGTGGCACACACCTGCCTGCCAGTATTCCCAGCAGCTCAGGAAGCTGAGGCAGGAGGATCATGAGTTGAAAGCCAGCCTCAGTAAAAGCAAGGTGCTAAGCAACTCAGTGAGACCCTGTCTCTAAATAAAATACAAAATAGGCTGGGGATGTGACTCAGTGGTTGAGTGCCCTTGAGTTCAATCCCCCGTACCCCAAAAAAGTGAAGGATGGAATAGAGGGCTTAGTTTTCTTAATTGGAAATTGAGATATTGTTATCTCATTATTGAGGCAAACCACTTAAAAATCTTGAGTCCCATTCTTTGCTAGAGTTTAACATGTTATTCATATTAATATAATGTAGTGGTGTTACTGATTGGAATCCTTAAAGAAGTTTTTTCCCCACTGATATTAACTTAAAGCAAAATTGTGATAGGATTGTACATGCTTAATTATAAGTTAAGTATCTTTGGTTATAGAGATAATTTGACCAACGACTGACACGTCATTTCTGCCTATGTTGTCTTGGGCATCTAGTATTTATTTATTAAGAAAGTTATTTCTTTGTTTGAAATGATGACACTTCTTAACTGTCCACAGAGAAAACAGTTTTGTTCTTCATTGTTGTGTTTACTGAAAAAATAAAGGCAATTTACTTTACAAATGTATTGTTTTCTTTTTTCCAGGAAGACTAATTTTCATAATTATGGTATAATCACGGTCTCTTCAAAAGGCATAATAAAATGTTGGCATTAGACGTTAGTTATTTCAAACAATTTTCTGTCATTTATAGATCAATTAAAATAGAAACCATGCCCTCTGGAGGAGACAGTAACAGAAGCAGTATGCATCTGGTCATCATCTGAAATAGTGCATCCCCCTTTCTGGATTCTTTTCTAACTTCAAGCTTCTATTTGCCCACACAAATAGTGCTGATGGTGAATCAAATTGGATGATGCTTTCCAGAATAAAAGTTAAATATACTGAAAGCATCATGTTAAAAATAAAAAACAAGAGAGGGAGTATTAGTAAGGAAAATTTCAAAAAAGACTTTTAAAATATGATTAGTAGGAAAAAAACAAAACTGTGGATTACAATCAAGAGACCTGAGCTTTAGGGCTGATTTGTCCCTACCAAGTTGTTTTCCTCACCATTTTCTCCATCAGCAGAGACTGATAGGAAGCTGATGCCTCAACTAAGACCTCTACTAAAGAAGGGGATAAGGTAAGGAGAAAACCCTGCCTTCTAACATATCAAGGTCATTTCACCCTGTAATAAATATAGTAGACCAACATTTAATATCCTTAAATATTTTAGTCAGCTTTTTTGTCTCTGTAACCAAAAGGACTGGCATGAACAATTTTAGAGGAGAAAAAGTTTATTTAGCACTCAGGATTTCAGAGGCCTCAGTCCATAGACAGCCAACTCCATTGCTCTGGGCCCAAGGTCATCATGGTGGAAGGGTGTGGAGGAGGAAAGTAGCTCAGGACATGACAACCAGGAATTGAAGAGAGCTCTGCTCACCAGGGACAAAATATAAAACCCAAATGCACCCACACACACACCAGTGACCCACCTCCTCCAGCCACCTCCCCACCTGCCTACAGATAATGCCCAGTTGATCTGTATCAGTGGATAATATACCAACTAGATTAAAGCTCTCATAACCCAATCATTTCACCTCTAAATTCTCTTGCATTATCTCACACATGTGCTTTTGGGGGACATCTCATATCCAAACTGTCACGTTAACCCATTCAGTCCCAAGTTCTCAATGCTGTAAATATTTCAATGAAACTGACACAGCTGCATTAAAATTGGTTGGAAATAATAATCTAGAGCTTATGTAATAATTATTGTATTATAATTTAATTATATAATTATGTAATACACTATATTTATATTTAAGTTCTTATAGATGTTCTACATCTGAGACAATGGGCCAAAATGGGTTAATATATGAAGCCCTAATGGATCAATTAGAGAGTCAAAATATTTGACTAGGCAGTTCATAAGGTCATTCAAATTGCTAATACATTTCCCTTTTCATGTTCAATCTTTATCATAACGAAAGAAGTGTAAATTTAAAGGTAATAGTTTAGCTATCAATTTGGCAAAGAGAAAAGAATCCAATGTTGCTGAGGGAATATGTACCCTAATTGCCTGTTGGGTCTAATTCCCCCTCCCTTGAAAGCAGACTGACCACAGTAACTTAATGTGATCAATAGAACAAAGCAAAAGTGTTATCTTGGAATTTCCAAAGCCAGGTCTTACCAAGTCATGTAGCATCTGTCTGGAATGCTTGCACTTGGAACACTCTCCCTCCAAAGCTGGCCACCATGCTGTGAAAAGCTCAAGTCAGCCAGGTTGGGGAGATAGGCACAGAGACAAACATCAGGCTCAGCCCAGCACAGAGGCCTGAGACCTCTGCACCTGGTATGTTGGCCCTAAGTGCTCCTGTGGAATTTTCAAGCGGGGGCAGCTGGCACAGCCCAGAAGTGAGAGACCTCAGCATATGATGAGTTGGTGCAGTGGACACTTGAGTTCCCCACTCTGGGAGGCTCAGCTCAGAGGTTTGGAATCCGCCAAGCCAAGTCCCACGAGACTTCCGGGTCTGGGTGATAGGCACAGAGACAGACATCAGGCTCAGCCCAGCTCAGAGGCCTGAGACCTCTGCACCTGGTATGTGGGCTCTGAGTGCTCCCGTGGGACTTCTGGGGGGCGGGTCGCTGCAAGGGGGGTTGTTGCTGCAAGGAGGACCAGCCCAGAGACCCAGACAATACCCTACCCTGGCCCCAGTCCGTGATCTAGTGTTACTGAAGACTAGGAGGTGAGGTATTGGAAACCTGTTGGGACACAACAAGCCTATAGGGGGGAAGATACAATACCTCAGGTTCTCACGGACAGAGGAGAAGACACAGGAGCAACATGAGAAAACAGGGGAAGAAAGTATCTCAAACAAACCTAGATGCTACATCAACAGAATCCAATGATAGCAGGGCAGAAGAATTGTCAGAAAGGGAGTTCAGAGTGTACATAATTAAAATGATCAGAGAAGCAAACAATGTGATGAGAGAGCAAATGTAGGCAATGAATGATTGCACCAATCAACAGTTAAAAGAACAGTTAAAAGAACAGTTACAGGAAGTTAAAGATCATTTCAATAAAGAGATAGAGATTCTGAAAAAAAAAAAAACTGAACTCCTGGAAATGAAGGAAACAATAAACCAAATTAAAAACTTGATAGACAGCAAAAGCAACAGGCTAGATCACCTGGAAGACAGAACCTCAGACATTGAAGACAAAATATTTAATCTTGAAAATAAAGTTGACCAAATGGAGAAGATGTTAAGAAGTCATGAACACAGCCCACAAGAATTATGGGAAATTATGAAAAGACCAAATTTAAGAATTATTGGGATTGAGGAAGGCACAGAGATACAAACCAAAGGAATGAATAATCTATTCAATGAAATAATATCAGAAAATTTCCCACATCTGAAGAATGAAATGGAAAATCAAATACAAGAGGCTTACAGGACACCAAATGTACAAAACTACAACAAATCAACACCAAGGCACATTATAATGAAAGTACCTAACATACAAAATAAAGATATAATTTTAAAGGCTGTGAGAGAAAATCATCAGATTATATTCAGGGGGAAACCAATACGGTTATCGGCAGATTTCTTAACACAGACCCTAAAAGCAAGAAGGGCCTGGAATAATGTATTCCAAGCCCTGAAAGAAAATGGATGCCAACCAAGAACCTTACACCTAGCAAAACTCACCTTCAGATTTGAAGATGAAATAAAATCCTTCCATGATAAGCAAAAGCTAAAAGAATTTACAAATAGAAAGTCAGCAATACAGAACATTTTACACAAAATATTTCATGAGGAAGAAATGAAGAACAACAATGTAAGTCAGCTTAGGGAGGAACCTACCCTAAAGGAATAGCTAAATAAAGGAGAAACCAAGTCAAGTTAAAAACCAAAAATAAGTCAAAATGACTGGGAACACAAATCAATAATAACCCTGAATGTTAATGGTCTGAACTCATCAATCAAAAGACATAGACTGGCAGATTGGATTAAAAAGAAAGACCCAACAAAATGCTGCCTCCAAGAGATGCATCTCATAGAAAAGATACCCACAGACTAAAGGTGAAAGGATGGGAAAAAAATACCATGCACACGGACTTAGTAAAAAAGCAGGGGTTTCTATCCTCATAACAGATAAAGTCAATTTCAAGCCAAAATTAGAAGGGATAAAGAAGGGCATTTCATACTGCTTAAGGGAAGCATAAATCAACAAGACATAACAATCATAAACATTTATGCCCCCCAAAAATGGCACATCCATGTATGTCAATCAAATCCTTCTTAATTCCAGGAACCAAATAGACCAAAACACAGTAGTATTGGGTGACTTTAACACACCTCTCTCACCATTGGACAGATCTTCCAAGCAGAAATTGAACAAAGAAATCTTAGAACTCAATAACACAATCACTAACTTAGACTTAAGAGACATATATAGAATATTCCGTCCATCAATAAGCAAATACACTTTCTTAGCAGCTCATGGATCATTTTCTAAAATAGACCATATGTTATGCCACAAAGCTACTCTTAGCAAATACAAAAAGATATAGTACCTTGTGTTCTATCAGACCATAATGGAATGAAATTAGAAATCAATGATAAAATAAAAAACAGAAACTACTCCAAGACCTGGAGATTAAATAATATGCTATTGAATGATGCATGGATAACAGAAGACATTAGGGGGAAAATAAAAAAAAAATTCTTAGAGGTCAACGAGAAAAAAGACACAACATATCAAAATCTCTGGGATACTATGAAAGCAGTGCTAAGAGGAAAATTCATTGCATGGAGTGCATTTAATAAAAGAAGGAAATGTCAACAAATAAATGTCCTCACATTACAGCTCAAAGCCCTAGAAAAAGAGGAAGAGTTCATCACCAAAAGTAGTAGAAGACAGGAGATAATTAAAATCAGAGCAAAAATCAATGAAATTGAAACAAAAGAGATAATTCATAAAATTGACAAACAAAAAGTTGGTTCCTTAAAAAAATAAACAAAATTGATAACCCTTAGCCACACTAATGAAGAGAAGGAGAGAGAAAAAAATTACTAAAATTCGTGATGAAAAGGAAATATCACAACAGACACTATTGAAATACAAAACATCATTAGAAGCTATTTTGAAACCTTATACTCCAACAAAATAGAAAATCTTGAAGATATCAACAGGTTCCTTGAGGCAAATGAGCCACCCAAACTGAATCTAGAGGATATACATAATTTAAATAGATCGATTTCAAGCAGTGAAATAGAAGAAGTCATCAAAAGTCTACCAACAAAGAAAAGTCCAGGACCAGATGGATTCACAGCTGAGTTCTACAAGACCTTCAAAGAAGAGCTCATTCCAATACTCCTCAAAGTATTCCATGAAATAGAGGAGGAGGGAACCCTTCCTAACTCATTCTATGAAGCTAGTATCACCCTGATACCAAAACCAGAGAAGGACACATCGAGGAAAGAAAATTTCAGACCAATATCCCTAATGAACATAGATGCAAAAATTCTTAACAAAATTTCAGCAAATCGCATACAAAAGCATATTAAAAAGACAGTGCACCATGATCAAGTGGGTTTCATCCTGGGGATGCAAGGTTGGTTCGACATCCGGAAATCAATAAATGTAATTCACCACATCAACAGACTTAAAGTCAAGAACCACATGATTATTTCAATAGATGCAGAGAAAGCATTTGATAAAATACAGCACCCCCTCATGCTCAAAACACTAAAAATAGGGATAGTAGGAGCATTCCTTAACATTGTAAAGGCTATCTATGCTAAGCCTACAGCCAACATGATTCTAAATGGAGAAAAATTGAAAGCATTCCCCTTGAAAACTGGAAGAAGGAGGGGGTGCCCTCTTTCACCACTATTCAGCATCGTCCTTGAAACTCTAGCCAGAGCAATTAGAGAGACCAAAGAAATTAAAGGGATACAAATAGGAAAAGAAAAGCTCAAACTATCCCTTTTTGCTGATGATATGATTCTATATTTAGAGGAGCTGAAAAATTCCACCAGAAAATTTCTGGAACTCATAAATGAATTCAGAAAAGTAGCAGGATATAAAATTAATGCTCATAAATCTAATTCATTTTTATTCATAAGTGATGAATCCTTTGAAAGAGAAATTAGGAAAACTACCCCATTCACAATAGCCTCAAAAAAAAATAAAATATTTGGGAATCAATCTAACAAAAGAGGTGAAAGACCTCTACAATGAGAACTACAGAACACTAAAGAAAGAAATTAAAGAAAATCTTAGAAGATGGAAAGATCTCCCATGTTCTTGGATAGGCAGAATTAATATTGTCAAAATGGCCATACTACCAAAAGTGCTATACAAATTCAATGCAATTCCACTTAAAATTCCAATAACGAACCTCATAGAAATAGAGCAAGCAATCATGAAATTTATTTGGAGGAATAAGAGACCCAGAGTAGCTAAAGCAATTCTTAGCAAGAAGAGTGAAGCAGGCGGTATCACAATACCAGACCTTCAACTACATACAAAGCAATAGTAACAAAAACGGCATTGTATTGACACCAAAATAGGCAGGTAGATCAATGGTACAGAATAGAGGACACAGAGCCAAACCCACATAAATACAGTTTTCTCATACTAGACAAAGGCTCCAAAAACATACAATGGAGAAAAGATAGCCTCTTCAACAAATGGTGCTGGGAAAACTGGAAATCCATATGCAGCAAAATGAAACTAAACCCCTATTTCTCACCCTGCACAAAACTCAACTCAAAATGGATCAAAGACCTAGGAATTAGGCCAGAGACTCTGCACCTAATAGAAGAAAAAGTAGGTCCCAATCTTCATCATGTGGGCTTAGGACCAGACTTCCTTAACATGACTCCCAAAGCACAAGAGATAAAAGCAGGAATCAATAATTGGGATAGATTCAAACTAAAAAGCTTTTTCTCAGCAAAGAAAACAGTCATCAATGTGAAGAGAGAGCCTACAGAGAAAATCTTTGCCATACACACGTCAGATAGAGCACTACTCTCCAGAATATATAAAGAACTCAAAGAACTTTACCCCAAGAATACAAATAACCCAACCAATAAATGGGCTAAGGAAATGAGCAGACACTTCACAGAAGAGGATCTACAAACAATCAACATATATATGAAAAAATGTTCAACATCTCTAGTAATAAGAGAAATGCAAATCAAAACTACCCTAAGATATCTCACCCCAATTAAAATGTCTATTATCAAGAATACAAGCAACAATAGGTGTTCGTGAGGATATGGGGAAAAAGGTACACTCATACATTGCTGGTGGGGTTGCAAATTGGTGCAGCCATGCTGGAAAGCAGTCTGGAGATTCCTTTGAAAACTCGGAATGGAACCACCATTTGACCCAGCTATCCCTCTCCTTGACCTATACCCAAGGGACTTAAAATCTGCATACTACAGTGATTCAGCCACATCAATGTTTATAGCAGCCCAATTCACTATAGCTAGATTATGGAACCAACCTAGATGCCCTTCAATAGAGGAATGGATAAAAAAAAACTGGTATATATACACAATGGAATATTACTCAGCCATAAAGAATAATAAAATTATAACATTTGCAGGCAAGTGGATGGAATTGGAGAAGATCATGTTAAGTGAAATAAGCCAATTCCAAAAAACCAAAGGCCGAATGATCTCTCTTATAGGTGGTTGATGACACATAGCAGGGGTGGGGGGAGGCTTGGGAAGAATGGAGAAGGGATGGATTATACAGAAGAAAATGAGGGGTGGGGAGGGGGAAGGGAAGGAAAGATAATAGAATGAGACAAACATTTATACCATATGTATATGTATAAATATGCAAATTGTATGATTCTACTTTGTGTACAACCAGAAAAATGATAGTTGTACTCCATTTGTGTACAATGAACTAAAATTAAATAATTAATTAATTAATTAAAAAAAAAAAAGCTCAAGTCACATGGAGAAGGGCACATGTCCAGGAAGAGACATTTGCTTCCTATGTGAGTCAAGTTGGAGAAACACCCTCGGCCAAAGAATTGTATGTTCTTTCTTAGATATCTCAGCCATTCAGGGTGAATGCACTTGAAATACATTAGAAGACACTCAAGCCACATCTGTCATCTATTCTTGGGTTTTCTGGGTTATTACCAGTGATTTGTCCATCTCAATGGGTCCATAAAACCCCCAAATGACACCTAAGTAAATGGGAAAGGGGAAGAAGCAAGTGAATTATATTTCTTCTCCCCCAGGAACTCTGCTGTGGGAACAGGTTGGGATTGATGTTTTCCTGGGGATCAGCTGATTATGGCCATGGAAGGACTGAGTCATATGAAGTAAATACTCTTGGCTATTCAGTTTTAGACAAAAAAAAAAAATTCTAAGCAGAAATATACCTAAACAAAGAGAAGGCAGTACTAAACACCAAGTACTCTGCTTCTTCTATCTGGGTTTGCTAAGTGGTTCCTAGTGTGGTGTTGTGAAAGAAGTAGTTTTCTAGGAATTGAGAGATCTACATTCAAGTCACTGGTGAAGGAGACAGAAAGGTGCCAATAAGAAATGAGTTCAGGTTCTGTCTCTGCCAATTGCTCTCTTTATAACCTCAAGAAGTCCCAGACCATCTATACCTCTGAGTCCTTGTCTGTAAAATGGGGATAAAAATACCTATCATGTCATATTGCTTGTGGGGATTAAATGAGATCATTTGTGCACCATACTCAGCACGTGCCTGGCACACACAACAAGTGTCATTTTCTTGCTGCCATTGACAGGGATATGCTGTTTGATGCTGTGCAAATTGCTTAGTCCCTGGCTACATTAGAAATGATGCTCCTGCCTCATCCCCCTCCCAGAGAATGGAGGTCCAAGGAGGACAGATCAAAGAAATGTGATGGAGTCCTACATGGGAGGCACCCAGAGCCTGGGGAAACAGAGCAGGTCATGTGAGAGAATGCTAAATGGGAGGCACCCAGAGCCTGGGGAAACAGAACCTATGCCATGCCCCACTGAGGACCTAGAGAGCAGGTGAGCAAGTGCCATGCCACAGCAAGGCGCCCCTGAGCACCTATTATGAGCCTAATAGAATAACCCCTTTTCCAGAAGTATTATGTGCTTCAATTTCAGTTAATCTCCACAAAAGCATCCTGAAAATGTTACTCAAATGAGAAAACTGAGGTTAAGTTACTGGGCCAGGGTCACACAGTTTGGAGATGACAGAGCAGGTACCTCACTTCTGCAGCTAGGAAAGGATGTGATGCTGCAGCAGCTGCTGCCCAAGCTCTCATCCTGCCAAGAGGCACCCTGAGCAAACCTGCAGAGGGAGCTGTCCCCATCTGAGAAGGAACAGTGGACCCAGAGCCCACTTTGTTCTGCTATAGGTGCTGATCCACCACCACCTTGATGGACTCTGGTTGGGCCTCCAATGTCCACCAGGGGGCCTTCACAGCCTCTGCAGGTAAGAACAAACTTGGTTCCCAGGACTGGTTTGTGTCTGGAGATGGCTTTAGCCCAAAAGATCATAGCACTTCACCAGTGACCTGTTCGAAGGACAAGGGTGTCCTCCTGCTTGCTTTTGTCAGCTGCCTCACAGTTCTGCCACTTGGCACAAAGAGAAGGGAAGAGAGGGTTCTATACAACCCATCCCCAGTCAGTCACTCCTGCCTGTTGTGTTTAACCTTCTCAATCTCTCCCCATCCTCTCTTCTCTGCCTTATGAATAGTGTCCACCCTAGACATGAGATAATTGTCATCCTCTATAATTATGTTCTCTCGGGTTTATAAGAAACAGGTCAGATCCCATCATCCTCACCATCTTTGTAGTTGTTCTAAAATGGTATTTGCAGCATGGCTTGCAGAATTTCATCTCACCTCCAAGCCACTCCTCAGTGCTGCCAAGGAGATGAGAAACATCCATCATAGATGATAGACAGCTACGTGATGTGCAATCTTGCAACCATCTGCCTGAGATCCCATAAGGCTATCATAGTAGTTCCAAAGTGTATTCATCTCCTATTGAAATGAAATCACTCAGGCATGTGTTAGATCCATATAGCTTCAGAGAGGCCAGCAGAAAGCATCATCCAAAAACATGATTTTTATAGACTTGGCTGCACAGTGGAATCAACTGGAAACGTTTAGAGAAAACAATGCCTGGGGCCCATCTGGAGTTGCTGATTTAGTCCATCTAGGATGCAACCTGGGTTATGGGATATTTGAAGCTCTCAGGTGATCTAATGTGCAGCCAAGCATGGGAACCATAGATCCAAAAGATTAGGAAAATTGAGTTCAAGAGCCAAGTCAGGATACTCCAGGGGAAGAAGAATGAAAAGTGAAAAGATTCTTGCATGTGTTCAAGTGACTTCCTGTTATCCATTCTAATTGAAAGGAAGCCTGTCACAGATACCTGTGAGATCTTAAAGTTCCTTTATACTTTGCAAAGCATTTGATCTTATTTTAACCTCCCCACAAACCTGGGAAGCAGACAGGGTAGCTGTGCTTATCAGATAGATGAACAGTAGCCTCAAAGAGGTGAGGGTATTGCAAAGATATAAGAGGAAGAATCCTTTTGTGGGAACACAATCCAGAATGTTCTACAGCCCAAAAGTTTCAAACAATTTTATATATACTATCAAACTTTTCTTCCCCTCCTAAGGGCAAAACTCTACTCATGAGTAAAGAATAGAAAGATTTTATTTTATTTTATAGTGCTAGGGATGGAGCTCAAGGCCTTGTGCATGATAGGCCAATGTGCTACCAGAACAGGTAACTTTTAAAGTAAAGATGGAGTGGCAGAGAAAAGAAAAATGAAAAAAAAAAGAAAGAAAAGAAAGAAAGAAAAGTTAAAGTTTTTCAGAAAGAAAAATGAACAGCTGCTGTTACATTTCTTCTTGTGTATATGTACACCTGGGCAGAAGATTGATATGGCAGCAGGAGATTAGACAGGTGGAGGAACTTTCTAGTTTTCTCATCCATGAAACCTTCATCTGGAGCCTTTAATGTGACCCTTGAAGCAAAAGTATAGGCTTGGAAGTTTTTGAGTTACCTCAGTATGGGGTTAAAGGATATTTAAGTTCTTTGAAAGAACTAAAATGATTTTACAACAGTAATAAGGAACACCATTTTAATATTAAGCTATTCAGATTTCCAAAGAGCAATTTTTAGACTTTTGAGATTTCAATTGCTCTCATTCGAAGATTTGGGAGCTGGTTTGGAGGAAGCAATCTAATCTGTTTTTCCCATTCATGTCCTTGTAGCAATAGCACTCCCTTCTAATTTGCATGTTTCCCATGGGGCTGTGATCTGGCACTCCAGGTTCCCAGATAGGCATATGATCCAAGCTGGGTCATAGCACCCCATCCCCAGCAATGGTACCTACTCCAATGATGGCAGTCATCCCAAGTAGGAGCAATTAATGGGTCTGTTGGCTATAGTTCCGTAATCCCCGCATCTGCTAGATTACTCCTAGATTTTGACAAAGATAAGTCCTAGATTTGACAAATAGAAGTATATTTGTAAATCCTGATTCATTCCACATGGTCATTCAAGGACACAGGTTCCTTTCATCTGTGACTGCCTCTCTTCTGGAGCCTTGGAGTCCTCTCCATTCAGCCAGAGAATGGGGAAAGAAGATAGAGAATTGAAAAGTTTTATTTGTTTTTTTTTGGGGGGGGGGTCATGTAACATGTGGAGCCTTTCACATCTCTTCATGTTCTATCAGCCAGATTCTGTCCCATTCCCCCTCAAAGGTGAGGAAGGATGGGAATGCCATCTGTTATAACCCCCAGGAATGAAGAAGCAGGTTAGGTGAACAGCTGGCTGGGCACTGCCTCAAGGTCTTTCTCTGGGATTAGTATCTGGGGTGTTGGGAATGCTAAACTGGGGCACATCAGCCCAGGTACCAGCAGTCATCTTTCCTAACTGCAGAGAGTGATGTGACCAGACTAAAAGAAGAGTCAACTACAACACAGAGGAAGGCAGAACATGAGATGAAGGAAGAGGGAGTGAGAAGGTGGTGGTGGGGAGACACTAAGGGAAAAAGAGGAGGAAGAAAAGGAGGATGACAAATTCTACAGTATGAACCTGGAAGTCCCAATTATGGTAGCTACATAATCTTCAGCTATGTAAGGACAGGGCTAGGGATGTAGCTCAGTTGGTAGAGTGCTTGCCTTGCATGCACAAGGCCCTGAGCTCAATCCTTAGTACCACAAAAAAAAAAAAAAAAAAAAAAAAAAAAACCCAAAAACCAAAAAAAAACCTATGTAAGTGCAAAATTAAATCTGAAGCCTGTTTAAAAATTATGAAGAATTTCAAGGAAACAGCAAAACCTTAAACCAAGTGTGGGACCTTTCCGGGCCCTGTGTGGCTGAGTAAATCACAGGCCCACCCAGTGGGAGTTACAAATGCCTTTGGTGCTTTTCCACGGGTTGCTTTTATAGGACTGGAGGCATGATAGGTTTGTTCACACCAGCATCCCTTCTAGCAAGAATAAGGCGCTCTTTTACAATATTAAGATGAGTGTGAGGAAACCGGGTTGATGGGAATGTTTCAACAGTGGGGCCACTGTTGTATATGTGGTCTGCATTAACTGAACTGCCGCTACCTGATGTACAACTGTATTTCCAGAGTCATCCCACCTCTCTCTCTCCAGAGAACCGGTTTGCCTGGGAGATCAAAATATTAAGCAGAAGTATCATTTTCGAGGCTCACTTTGTTTTTGGTTTTTTTTTTTTTTTTTTTT
>JAJEJO010005059.1:44100-139147 GCA_020662805.1 Glaucomys volans | reverse complement strand
TCCCAAGTCGCTTGGATTACAGGCGTGCGCCACCACACCCGGCGAGGCCCACTTTGTACAAGGAAAATAAGGGATTTTAGCAATCTGGATTCACATTGATTGACATGCATTTCAGTCATTTGCCCAAAGAAGTCCTTGGGAAATTTCCCCAGGAAGGCTTCTGGAGTGATTCAAAGAACTAAAAGCTCAGCTCTGCCTTAGTCGGCTGGAACACCTGCAGGTAATTGTGCAGGTAACTGCTCCCCCGCCCCATCTCCTTTATGGTTTCTACATACAGGTGTTCCGTATATATGTGATGATTGTACAAGTGAATTCTTAAAAGTGTGTTGACTACCTACTATGGGTCAGCCATATCGTGGGAAGTACAAACTAAAATCAGACATGGGCACTGGCCTCAAAGAATTTACAATCCAATGAATGACGCAGATACTTCAGAAATGCCTCAATGTTCACCCAGCTCTTCTTCAGTCTCTGCCCTGGCTGAGCTCTGTGTTGTGTCTGTATGCACCCATCAGTTAAACACATTTGTAAAGAACCTACTGTGTGCTCAGAAGGCAGGGACACAGGCATAAAAGACCTGGTTCTTGCACTTAAGGATTTCACAATCTATTAGAGGCAAGAAAGTGATGGGGAGGAGAGCAAACCATATAAATTCATAACTCTGTGACAAGTACAGTGAAGGAGGGTTTGGGGGGCTGTTCAGAGAACACATCGGATATATAATGCTGAAAGGCACTGCAGCATGCAGAAGGAACCCTGGCTTCCTAGTCTAGGCAGGTTGCTCACATGTAAGTAACTGAAACGCAACATAATGTCCTTCACCTCTTGGTCAAGATCAAATGAGATAATGTGGGTGAAAGCTCTTAGTAAAGGACCGTTCAAATGTTAATCAAGGAATTTCTTTTTGACCATGCCCTCTTTATCCATAGCAATATTGTAGGACTGACTTATTTGATTAGAAGATGCATTTCTCCCATTCCTGTTTTTGCATTTTGAGCAGTATTTTTGCCTGGGGGTTCTGTTTCCTTTCTGTTAAGGAGAGGCTAAACTAACCTCAACTATGTCCAGTTTTGCCCTGGGTTCTGGAGCCTGGACACTTAGTGAGAGCTAGCAGAGGCTCCTGGACCTGATCAGGAGATTAAAAGCCAGAAGGGGCTTCGAAGCAGATAGCACAGCCCTAAGCTCACACTGAGAACAGCTGGTTCCTAGAATGTAATTCTCCCCACAGGGAATTCCAGCCAGGATGGTAGAATTTTGCATTTGTTCCAGCAAGGGGTTCACTATAATGCAATATAATTACATAAAATGTGCCAGAAAATTTTGCAATTTTTGTTGGCTTATGAATACCTTTCTCAGTAATATAAAAATTCTTGAGCATCTTCAAAGAATTTTAAGAAATCATTATTAAATATAATAAAGCCTTAAATATAAATATAAAGCCTTAAATATAAAATGCCTTAAATATAATAAAGAAATGATTTTATTGTTTTTGTTTTTAAGATTCGCTCCTTACTGGATATTATAATGCTAATTTAATACAATATGTAATATTATTCCAAAAAAGAAACAGATGTTGGTATCTGCTTTTGACAAATGAGTCAAGCTATTAAATTAAAATAATTGTCAAAAATGAATTGTTGATGAATAAATCTTGAGGTTACATTGTGTTTGGAGGGTTCCAGAGGAACATTAGGACATAGATTGAAATTTACATGACGAATGATGCCATCAAAAATAGGCATAACCCATTTTCATTACCTACCTTTGTGAATTCTTGATGTTTCCCTGATTTATTCTGATGCATTTCAGTGTTTCGTTTCTAAATGGCAAGGAAAGGGGGAAAGTTTTCAGTCATGATTTGCAAACATGTCTCAGAAAATAAAGCATATGAATGTGGCAAGTGTTTTCATCAAGTGGAAAGTCACATTACCATTATGTGTACATTCACTTGCAGAATTATTATCATTTGGAAGAGACAATTAACATTATACATCAACATCAACATTCCATAGACCCTCTGTCCTACAGTGGAAATAAATAACACTATATGACCAAGTATAAAACAATGGGCAACTTTCTTGTCAATATGTGGGACATGATCAGAGCCTCATTCAAAGACATAAACTGCAAGAATCGTTTGTTGGGAAAAATGGAAATTTGAAGATGAATTGGGTACTAGATAATATTAAGGAATTGCTGTTAGTTTGATTAGAAGTGATAGCAATATTGTAGTTAGAAAGAAAAAAAGTTCTTATTCCTTTGGCATGCACTCTGACATGTCAGGAATGAAGTGTCATATTCTGGGATTTATATTTAAAATACATCACAAAAATTTGATAATGGATAAAATCAAATATGGCAAAATAATAATAGCTATTAAACTTTGGAGATGGATGTATATGGGCGCCTTGATTTTTTCCCTCTACTATTTTGTTAATTTGAAATTTCTCATAACAAGTCAAAAACACCACGAAGTCAAATAAAATGTGGTCGTAAGTAGTTCAACCTACACGCCATCCCCAGCCTCCGGAGGCTGCTGGTGTTGAGCTGAGTGCTAAGGGACATCAAACTGAGTCCCAAGCATGCCCTGCCCTTCCCCTCTCACTACTGCCCATCACTCAGCTGGCAGTCACAAGAAGGCTCCTACACTCTTTTGTCCTTTTATTCATTGCTCCTGAGTTTTTAAAAATAGAAACAAAGTCCCTTTAACATTAGTCCCTTTAACAACCTGAATCAGAGGAACAACCTCCCGACCCTGGTGAGTTTGAATGTCACTGTGGGATCACTGCAGCAGGACATTGGGCACTGAGGAGGGTTCTGTCTGTCATGAGTGAGGCTGTCACAGAAGGTGTTAATTGTCAGTCAGTCACTTGAATTTTGTTTAAAAAGGACACCACGTTGAAAACCTGAGGTCGTCCTTTTCTTTGGGGAGAACAGGTATGTGTGAGGTAAAAGGGAATAAGGACAAGAGTAGATATTCTCTGAACCAGCCTCTTGAACCTCCTTCCACGTGAGCCATGACTCTCCATTCCTCTTAAAAATCATGGTGACCTTCCTCAGGGCACCCAGAGAGCTCATGGTTGTAGGTTTTGTTCTAGCTCTCCCTCAACACTGTCATTCCTCCCAACTGTGTGACTGCTTACCAAGTCTCTTCTGTTTGTTTCAAAAACTTGTTAATACTATTTGTTCCTGTTATAATGAAAGTATACAAGAAGCAATCAGCTGAAGTGCGGGATTCCTGTCATACAACCCAGACGTGTGGCTTCAGAGAAGTGAACAGAGCTTGGGCCTACATCCAAAGTTTGGCAATTGAATGAACTTCTTAATGTCTTCCAATCAAATACATGTTTATTTTAAGGTGTACATTTTCTTTAAATGATTCTCAACTTCTCCCA
This sequence comes from Glaucomys volans, assembly GCA_020662805.1. Classification (NCBI taxonomy): domain Eukaryota; kingdom Metazoa; phylum Chordata; class Mammalia; order Rodentia; family Sciuridae; genus Glaucomys; species Glaucomys volans. The sequence continues at coordinate 135,752 of JAJEJO010005059.1, read as the reverse complement.
ACTATTTAATAAGCCAATCAGCTCCTTCATCTTGATAGCACTGAATGAGAGGGTTCCACCATTCTATGATTTTCTGTTCAGATTTGAGTAAAAATAATCCAAAACCAGATCATTAAAGATTTTTTTGAGGCTGAGGCAGGAAGAGCACTTGGGCCAAGGAGATCAAGACCAGCCTGGGAAACAGGTGACACCCTGTCCCCAAAAGGGGGGGGGGCGTAGATTTCCCCTGAGCTTGGTCAGTGAATATATGAATTTACTCCCTATTGTTTCACTTCCTTCTGGCATTTTATTTAGATTATTAAGATCCACTTGCATTTTCTGACCATGCATTGGTAGTTAGGGACACTTTCCCCCAACACAGGGCAGGCATTGATCAGACCACTGGAATGGAGATGCTTCCCTAGAACGTCCCATCATAGCCCAGGATTCAGGGACTCGGGCAGAGACTCCAGGAACAATCTCACTGCCTGTGTGGCCTGACTGTACTTCAGAAGAAGCTGTCCCGTCTGAGTTTCAGCTTCCTCACTCACTAGCTGACAAGAGTGGGCCCAGTGGTCTGTTGGACCTGTCGGCTCTGTCGCCCAGGAGGCTGTGACCCACCTACCAGGGGTGAGATCAGTCAGTCACCAACAGAGAATGGAGACCATTCAACAAGTCCTTTATTACATGTCCATTACCCAGGATATCCCTGAATTTGGGGTAAGCACCCAAGTCTTGCAAAAAAAGGTAGGGCAACACAATGTAGGAGTTGGAGATGGGGCATAGGTCTCTGGGTCAAGACCTTGAGTCCCCGCGGAGGGAGGGAAGGGGCAGCTCCAGCAACTTATGCAGGGAGGGAGGGTGTGGCCGCCTGCCGCAGCAGCTCCACGCCGACTCCCCTGGTTCGGTGGCCAGAAGAGGGTGGGGATGGGGAGAGGTCGTCCCACTTTACAGCAGCATCTTGGGATAGGGCCGCCTCTGATCTCCTCATCAGGGGTTGAGGGGGAGGTTCCAGGACCGACGACCAGGTCACCGGCCTATCATGTCCTCCTGTAGGTGTCTCGGCCTTGAACAGGGGCGTGGCCGAGGTCAGTCGGCCTTGGGTGCCCGGAACTCCGGCATGCTCCAGGTGCGGGGCAGCGGTGGCGCGTCGCGCTCCACGTCCTCCGAGATGGTCCGGATGTCGCTGGCGAAGGGCGAGATGCGCGCGCGGCCCTTCAATGTGGCCAGGCTGCCCCGCGGCCGCAGGCTCCACTGGCGCGTCAGCTTGTGGGCCTCCTCCTCCTGCTTCATCCTCTCCAGGACCTCCTGCAGCACCGAGCGGAAGAGTCGGGACACCTCCTGCACCTCGGGCTCCAGCTCCGCCAGCAGCTGCCGGAACCTGGACAGAGAGGGGGCGCCTTGGGGCCATCGTGGAGTGGCACGTGGCGGGCCTCTAACCCTAAGGGGCCTCTCGTGCCTCCTGTGGTCGATTCGCCTTTAGTCCACTTCACCTGCTTCTGGAATCAAACACCCGCCCCATTTCCCCAGCCCATCCTGAATTCAAACCCCACTTCTGCCACTTCCGGCCTCCAGGAGCCTCTGCGTCCTCACCTGTAAAAGGGGGCCATTTCTACCTGCCAGAGAGGTTTAATGCACCCAAGTATGTAAAGATCCTGACACTAACCTAAGGTGGTGTATGCTGGAGTATTCTGGGGCGCCTACTGCTATGGCAGACTTACTGCCTAAGACTTTCTAGCTAACCCTCTCCCTTTCATTCTCCACCCACTACCCTAGGTGATCTCTCTGAAGTGGGTATCTGATTATGTCACTGCCCTGTGATATTCCTCCCACAGCTTCACTGTCCCCTTCTGAGTGAAGGGGAGCTAGCTAGCCTTAGGGCTCCTCCTGCTACTTCCCAGATGACCTCCATTACAGCCAGGAAGGATCCTGTGGAGTTCCCACAGGCCTGAGTTGCACCTGGGTCCCTGTGTGTTTTCCCAAGTTATTTTCACTGCCTAGAAAATCTTTGCTTAGAGCTCAAGAATCAATGTTAGTAAGTCCATTTAATACCTGATTTCCTCCCCCATTTTGAGAGTCAGGACTTTGCAAAGTTTCTTGCAATGATGTGAGGGGAAATGTGGCAGGATAGCCATTAACCTGTGAGTGTTTCCAGCCTTTCCCTCACTTCCAAGGCTTGATCTGCAACTCACTCCCCCATCAGCATCCTACTCCTGTCCTCAGGTGCTTCTGGAATATTTGGGGAGCTTTTGTGATAAAAGTCAGAAAAATGGGGGGAGTGGCTAGGATTCTCAGCCTGGATAAATGGGGAAAGGTAAAAAGACTACAAAAACCAAAGGAGCAAGAATAGGGCTGGATAAGGCGTTTTAAAGAGGAATTACAAGTGGAAAGGTGTACTATAGATGCATACCCTGGTTAAAGAGATGGGTAAGGGATGATTTGAGGAGTGTAGGGCAATTTTAAAATGTTTTATTGTTATTTAGTATTTCTTTACAAAAAATAATACAGATAAAAGAAGTTGAGTTATTTTGAAATCATTTTTGATCGTTGGACTAACTGCATGCTTCTTTGACTTCAGCAATCTGAGACAGGACCATGTGGTCCACTGCTTCAGGGAGGTTACATTTATATTCAGGATCATTGCTGTATCAAAGCTCTAAATGTTCAGTGCCCCAGGGCTCCGAACCCTTCACACACACTCACATAGACCCCTTCACACCCTAGGCAGACTGATGTGGAATAAGAACATGAAGACACTAATTTTGGAGATTGTCTGGGAAAACTCCTCTAAGAAGGTAATAATGACAATAAAGTGACAAAGTAGGGGAAGCCAGCTGTTGACGTGCAAGATACTAATAATCCCTGGCAGGAAGAACAGAGACCTTGAAGGCCTTAAGTCTTCACCCATCAAAATTCACATGCCCCCAAGAGCTGCCTCCGCCACTCACTGAACCCCATGCCCTCGCCTGCTGCTCCGTGGTCTCTCAGCTTCCTCTTCCTGCCTTGCTCCTTCTAATAGATTAACTGTGTTATCCAGGACCCCTGGCTCTAGTCCTGGTGGCCTCAGGGTCCTGCCTGGAACCAGCAGCTCAATAGGTGGTGCTGTCCTGTTCCCTGGGTTACCTGAGGATGGCAGGCCCACAGTAGGACGGGTGGATCTTGGCACAGACATCCTCCAGTTGCAGCCGCTCCCCAGGGCTGAGGTCATAGGTCGAGCGGGGCGTGCTGGCCAGCCAGCTGTAGTCCACACCGGTGCAGATCTTCCTGACTGTGTTGCTGCGCTCCCGCTGCTGCTTCTCAGCTTCTCGCATCTGCCCCACCAGCTCCATCATGAGCGTCTCCAGCACCATCTCTGCAGAACTCCTGGCTGACAGCCTGGGTGGGGGCCCATTCCACCGGAGCCATGGGATGAGGGACATGGCCCCTCCAGGCCCTGCTGAGACGGAACAGAAGTGTGTCTTCCCTGGGCGCCTCTGTCAGGGGGAGAATCCCGGAGACCACAGGGTAGGGAGGAGAGTCAAGCCCCAGGGGAAAAGACCTGCTCTCCCCTCACAGCTGAGCAGACTTGGGTAGCTGGCATACCCTCTGTGAGCACTCATTTCTAATTCTAAACAGGGCTGTTGTGAGAAGTGGATGTGAATAACCTTGGTACACCATATGCACCACATGAAAGTAATCCACTCGCTCATGGTTATAAGGATTCTTAAAGCATTCTGATAATTGGACCCAGAGAAACTGCTTCCTGAATCTCCACTAACTCCAAGCACAGCAGGAAACACACTGTGCATGGCTGAACACAACTCTATCCCTATGATTGAAGTGGGGAAATGCACACACACACAAGCTCACACATATTTAGAACAGATGCTTATGTCCTGTGCCAACCAAACAGGAAAAAGCCGTTTCCAAATGCCTCCAGCCCAGTGTTTGAACACGGAGAACTGTATGGGGTTGACATTACCCTAATAAAACCTAACTTACCCACTGTATTCATTTATTCATCATTCATTCATTCAGCAAACATCAGTCAAGCCCTATGTACCCATCTGTGGAGGGACACAGTGTGGGAGCACAGAGAGACTCTGCTCTCCAGGGGATCCAAGACATGATGAATAAACTCTACAACATCAATGGAATGAGGTGCCAGTGATTGGCCAAGCAGAGTCAGTATTGATGGGAGAGGGGTGGGTTCTAAGTGGTGAAAGCAGTCAGAGAAGTCTTGTTATGGACAAGAGCAACCAGAAGGGTGAGTGCAGGCTTCAGACAAGGGGCTGGAGGTGGCCCAAGTGGAGGACCCAGCCCCCGTACAAAGGACTAGCTGAGCAGGGCATCAGAAATGAGAGCAGGGACCCTCACTTATCATCGTGCTCACACAGGGCTCTGCTCAGTGCAGGTTTTGTGGAGGACTGACCGACTAAATAGGTGGGTAAGTAAATTAATTCAATAATAGGTGAATGAGCCTCTATGTCTGCCACGCACCATTGTCTGTCAGAAGTGGGTTGTGTCTCTGAAAACAAAGGGAAGTGCCACCCCTGAGCTAAAGTCTAAAGCTGGTCTTCAAGGTGCTCCACTTCCCCTTTCTACATCCTCCTCCCTCCATGCATGAATGCTCCTCTTCCTGCCCATACCTTCCAGATGCAGAGACAAGAGATTTCAGGAACTCAGTCTTGACAGCGTGGTCATGAGAGCTGTCCCCTTCTCTTGCTTTCAAGATTCTGCACACACTAAGTGAACACTTTCAATCTTTCACTTCTCGAACAAATCCCACCTTAGCTCTTAGCTTACGCTTTGCTTCCTTCAGGATTCCCTGAGTCCCCTGACTAGGAGCTGGTGCCTCCTGTCTCTGCTACCAGGCTGCTCTGTGCTGACCCATCAGTGCTCATTCACCGCATACTGTGATGGCCTGTGTGCCCTGCTCACTCTTCAGACTGAGCTAGAAAACCTGTGCATCATCCCACCAGCACCCAGCACCCAGTAAAGGGTTTGGCCCACAATAAGTACTTCATGAACACATACTTTATATATATATATATGTGCATATATATATATATAAATTTCATATATATATGAATTTCATATATATAGTAATTAGATGATAAGATTATTTCTCCAATAATTTTTATATAATTATTACATATATGGATGGATCCTTATTTTCTAATGGATTTGGATTAATCCCAGAGCTAAAGATAGGATAGGGTTTCCATGTGATGTTTTAGTCATGGTTGTGTGTATGCATACCTGTGTGTGTGTGTGTGTGTGAGAGCCAGCTTTCAGTCACTGTGACAAAATACCTGAGAAAGTCAACTTAAAGGAGTAAATATTTATTTTGGCTCAGAGTTTAGAGGTTTTAGTCCATGGTCACGTGGCACCATTGCTTCTGGGTCTGTGGTAAGGCAAAACATCACCGTGTAAGGGTGTGATGGAACCAAGTTGTTTACCTCATGGCAGCCAGGAAGTAAAGAGAGTGAGGAATGGGCTGGGGACAAGATATACCCTTCAAAGGCACACCCCCAGTGGCCTACTTCCTTGAACTAGGTACTTCCTCCTCAAGTTTCTGTAGCCTCCCGATAGCCCTACCAGCTGAGGATCAGGTCTTCAACACAGGAGACTTCGGGGAACATTCCAGATCCAAACTATAACAGTGTGTGTGTGTGTGTGTGTGTGTGTGTGTGTGCGTGCTCGCGTGTGTGCTCACATGTGTGCATGTGGGCACAGGTGTGCTCTCATATGTTACAGAGCTGGGTTACAAATCTACCTGGGTGGTTCCTTCCCACCACCAAATTTCTTACCATTCCTAAGACCCACTTCGGAGGAACTTATCTTTGGGCCACAAACTGCCCTCCTTAGGAGCCTTGCTTTCTTCCTAGTGTAGGTTTGCATTGAGATGAAAGGAGACAGCAAGAGAGCGGCACGGTGATAGAGGGTCCTTCTGTGACTGAGAAAAATGTGGTTCGTTAAGGAAGACAAGGCACCAAAGACGACATTTGCCTCCATGGAAAATTGACCCCAGAAAACCCAAACCAAGGCCACTAAGGTCAGTGCCCTGGGGGCCTGAGCAATGTGCCACCGTACATCTCTGCAGGGGGGCTAAAAATGGAGGCTTACGTACCATAACCATATGTCCACAGATAGATTTTTACATAACATATAAGTATGCATATATTTATAAATAATGTTATATGGAGATATAGATGTTAGATTGTATTATGAAATTATTGTGAATCATTACATGATATGATTATTCTCCAAAATTATATAATTAGTATATATCTTATAAATGCATATTTATGCCAAGAGCCATGGCTCACGCCTGTAATCCCAGCAGCTTGGGAGGCTGAGGCAGGATTGCAAGTTCAAAGCAATTTAGTGAGGCCCTGAGCAACTCAGTGAGATCCTGCTCCTGAATAAAATACAAAAAGGGCTGGGGATGTGGCTCAGTGGTTAAGTGCCCCTGGGTTCAGTCTCTGGTACCTCCCAAAATGCATATTTATTTATATCATAAAATTATACATATATATGTGGTGTATATTCATGTCTAAATACTATGAAGTTACAAATTAAGTTAACAAAGTATTAAACAAGTTATGTTCTGTTTCCTTCTTTGTCAAATATACCTTCATAGCAACTTGGACAGATTCGCCCTGAGAATGCTTGGCCTCCTCAGAATTCGTGACTGGCACATGGTGCGCACTGAGCCAGCTCCTGGCTGTAGCCTGCCCGTCTTCTCTTCCCCCTCATGGCTCCCTCCTGCACCATGAAGGGGTCTCGCAAACATACGTGGGGATGGCCCTCCTCGCCCCCAACAAACAGCCGGCTCTGTGCCGCTCTCAGGCCTTGGTTCTTCCTACTGGCAAGGCCCTCACTCTCGGGGCTCTGAGAGGGTAGACCATTCCTGCATGGTGGCTCCTTCTGTGGGGAAGCGGGTGGGAAGCTGTCTGGTGAGGAATTCCAGATCTCAGCCCCTCATCCCCGATATGGAGGGGAAGTGACCCCAGGGTGGGCATATCTTCCTGAACCCCTGGACTCCAGAAGAAATCCAGGGCAGAGCCTGAAGTGCAGCCTCCTCGGGGTCCCTCTTCCTTGGGGGCAAGAGTTGGTCTCTAAAGGGGGATGAAGGGAAGGGAGGGGGGATGGGAATAGGAAAGACAGTAGAATGAATCAGACATGACTTTCCTATGTTCATATGTGAATCCGTGACCAGGGTCACTCCACATCATGTTCAACCACAAGGATGGGAAGTTATGCTCCATGTATGTATGATATGTCAAAATACATTCTACTGTCATGTATAACCAAAAAGAACAGATAAAAAGAGTCAGTCTCTAGAGGCAGGTAATTTGATGGAGGGCAGGACCTGGTGGGGTGCACCCCCTGAGATCTGTGTGTTCTGAGCATCTCAGGCCCAGCGAGGGGTCTCACTGGGAAGGGGAGGAGGGTTTCTCCATTGTCTCCTCTGCACCCTCCACACTCCCCAACTCCAGCTGGAGCTGAGGCTTTACAGAGACAGGTTTCTGCTGGAGCTATTTCTGTCCTGGTGCCAGCTGCTCCCACAGGCGGCTCTCAGGCAGGTCTGATTAAGTTCTTAGGAGCAACGGAGGGAGGGAGGGAGAGAGGGAGGAAGAGAGAGAAAGCCGCGACAGAGAAGCAGGCAGCCCCACTAGTCAGATTCCAGAGATGGCTGCCTTTTTCCAGCCCTCCTGGGACCTGCTTCATGGCTGAGACTGATGCCAGGGTGTGTGTGGTCTGTGGACAGTACGAGTGACCTGTTCTGGGACTTTGCATAACCAAAGTCTTCCTTGTGAGCTTCAAAGCCCCCTCGCTGTCTGGCTCACACTGGGCCTGTGGCCTTGGTGACCTCAGACCTGTGAGGATCGCCAGCTTCCCCACGGCCCATTTACACTCTGCGCCTCAAATGTACGGACACTGAATCCTTCTTTGAAAACACTGGGGGAAATTTGAACATGAATTGGATGTTGGGGAATGCTGGTTAATTTTCTTAAGTATAAAAATGGTTTTAAGGTTTAGGGGAAAGCTAGGATGTGATGCCAGAATCCGTGGGCGTCCACACTACTCTACTCTCAACTCATTCAGAGAGTGCTACGGAGCCACACACAGAAAAAGGGAAATCGGGGCAGAATACAAACAATTGTCTTATGGAGGTTTCCGTGGGCTCTTATTATGCTCTTCTTCCGACCTTAGCACATATTCAGAATTTAAACATTGGAAAAATATGAGCCCCACACTGACTGTTCGCAGGCCCCTTTCCCCCTTCCTCCCATCTGGGGGCTTGCTTCCCCTCTGCATCTCTGTGTTGCTGGGGTTCTTCTCCAACAGGCCTGGTCATCAAGGCCATGGGCAGTGGGTGTGGCAGGCTTAGGGTCTGGAGGCAGAAGCCCAGGCCTGAGTTCTCCCCACTTTGACCTCAGCAATGTAGGGCCAGTGTCCACACTGCACCTGTCCCTATGCTGGGTGCTGGGGAGTGTGCATTCAAGAGAAAGAGGAAAACAAGCAGACCAGTGATTGCAATGCTCCTGGAGAGGACAACACCCCCATATTGCTTCCGGGCTTCAGCAGTACAATCACCCACGGGCAGCCCCCAAAGCTCCCGCTGCGTGCTAACCTGTGACTTTGTTCAAGTTCATTACCTTCCTCATTTATAAAATGGGGTTAATACAGCTGTGTGGTCCACTTGGCAGAGTGCCTGTGAGACACAAAGGAAAGTGCAGGAAAACCTTCGTAAGCTGCAGTCCTGTTCAGTGTCCAGGCTCTGACATCCTTACAACACGGCCAGGTAGCTTCCTGGGTAAGGAATTCAGAGAGCCTGCAGAGAGGTCAGAGGGCATGCGGCCTTTGTCCCTGCCTGACTGCAGAGAACAGAGACAGAATGCTGACCCACTCTTAACAATGACACCAAGTGAGAGGAGAAGAAATGAAAGGCAGCCAGGGACCGAGGGTTAAGGCACCTCCAAACTTTGTGGTCCCCTGTGAGAACCATGGGGTTGTGTCTCCCTCCTCCATGTGGGAGCTAAGCCAAGGACAGGATTGCTACCATCCACTGATGGCAACCTTGCCTTCCCTCTCCCCAAGTTCCTTTCCCCAAGACTGGAGCTTTGGGGCCAGTCCCTTCCCCAGCCTTATTCCCACTCAACACCTTCACTCCTTTGACCTCAGACACATGCATGGTGGCCTGCCTGTGCCCTGCCTTTGGTCCATTGATAGCCCAGGTGAAACAGGCTGGTGGTGGGGAGGCTGTGTAGGCTTTAGCAGAAAAGACTGAGTTCAGCTCCTACGCCCTTCCCCTTCCTGATATTTCCTGCCTATGTCTAGGTTACCTCCATGGCTCTGACCCATCTACAGGAGGGGAAATAAGGGTACCTATTCAAGTTACTGTGAAATCAGGTGAGGTCTGCATAAGTGCTTTCTTAACCAACCAGAAGCTGGTCCACCCAAATCTGTGGTCATCATTGTTGCTTAGCACAGGGATTCCTACCCTGGGGTCCTGGCAGAATTCAGAGATTATAAACTTGGATGAGGGGGAAAAAAAAAAAAAGAAATCACCTATGTTTCCACTAACCTTTAACTAAAATGTAGTATTTCCTTCAGTTATGAATGAGGACCACAGGTCACAGGAATATCAGTGGCACCTGTGATCACAGCCAAGATCACAGTTATGTTCCTGGCTCTTTAAATTTGCTTTTCATGAAACAGTACACATTCTTTTTGCTACTTGAAGTCATGATATCTATTAGATCTGTCATTAGATTTTTTTTTTTTAGATTTTTATTTTTTTTGGTACCAGGGATTGAACCCAGGGAACACTAAGCCTCTGAACCATATCCACAGCCCTTTTTATATTTTATTTTGAGACATGGTCTCACTAAGTTGCTTAGGACTTTACTAAATTTCTGAGGGGTTGGCTTTGGACTTGAAATCCTCCTGCCTCAGCCTTCCAAGTTCCTGGGATTACAAGCATGTGCCACCATGCCTGGTCTAGATTTTATTATTTTGCATGATGATAGAGAAGCATATATATCACTATGCCACATCTTGTTTTGTGTTTTAAAGAAATTGTTTAAATAGCTACACTTTGATAGAGGTGGTTTCCTTTGCAAACCAGTGGACTTCACTGAATTTACTCAGAAACATTTTTTTTCTGAGAATGTGTTCCCAGGCTTTGCTGACTAGCCAAAGGGTCCCAGATGCACGGAAGGTGCAAGCTTGACCCCAACCCTGACTCTAACTTCTCCAGTTCTGTCTTCTGTCCTGGTGTGGTGGGAGCTGAGCCCCCGTATTTCTAGAGAAAACTTTACGCAGGAGGATGACAAATTCAAAGTCAGTCTCAGCAACTTGGTGAAGCCCTAAGCAAGTTAGCAAGACCCTTTCACAAATTAAAAAATTAAAACCACTGGGGATGTAGCTCATTGGTCAAGTACCCCTGGGTTCAATCCCCGGTTCCAAAAAGAGATGGGGAGAGAGAGAGAGCAAAAGAGATAGAAAGCTTTATAACGGAGCCTTGGTTGACAGGGAGCAGTACAAACCTCGCATGTCTGGCCTCTGCCCCTAGGTGTCGCTCTCTCACATCCTTTCTCTTAGGTTCTCTTCTCTCCTGCCTTTCCCTTCAGTACACCTTCCAATCCCCCTGTATTCTCTCTTAACCTTCCCTTAAGACTATTTCTGAATATCCCTGAGGAGAACAACTTTCCTATTTCTCACTGGGAGACACGACTACCAGCTGCCACTCGTTAGAGACACCAGGAAAAATCATCCACCTGCCTCAAGGGCAAGAGTCGTCTCTGGTTCTAGGTAGTTAGCAGTTGAGGGGTACCAGAGATGCTTGGTGACAAGAACAATGTGCCAGCAAAGCTCTGACCCCCTGGTGGAGTGGGGAGAGTGTCTGCAGCCTCCAGAGAGTTCCAAGGCCTTGCACTAGTGTCCAGCCAACCATTGAAGGGTGTGCAGTCCTTGACCCAGGAACACTGATTTCTCAGTCCAAAGAGAGCCACACCCAGGGAACGAGTCCTGACTCCTCTCCCTCTGAAACTGGGCTCTGATAGCTGAGCTTCTGTAAGCAGTATACAGGGCTGGCCCTGGTGACTCACAGGGCCCATGGACACCAAGTGGCCCAGTATGGGGCTGTCCCAGAGTCCCAGCTGCCTCCCTGAACAGGCAGGCCAGCTGTGTCGAATGGGCTGGCACACTGTACGTATTTGCTAAGTGGTCCCTAAATGAATGAGTGGCATTCTGTTCTCATGCAGAGGCAGAGGTGTAACCTGGAGGGGCAACTGACCACAGTTGGAGGGGCTGATCTCCAAGAAACTACCGTAATCCCATGGTTGCAGCCAGACTTTCCTTTCAAGCCCAATCACCACACTGCACTGACCTGTCCAGGTCCACACTCTTGGGATTCTTATCAGGGGTTCACAGGCTGTTTCCTGGTCAAGGGAACTGAGGCTCACACATCACCCACACATGTTGGTCCTTGCTAAATCCCTTGACCTGACGCTGTGCCTGGGAATTATAGTTGCTAAAGTTGTGGTTCTCAAACTAAGAAGAGGATCTCTGATTTGGTTCTCGTCTTTCCTCTTCCTTTTCCTCTCCCCAAAAGCAGAAGAGAGAATATTGGAACTGGCTTCTCCTGGAGAGGCTTGCTGATGCCAGAACAGACAAAAGCTATGCCTCCTTATGAGTTTATAAAGCAATGACCAGACCAGGGACCAAGAGTACTGCACCAGTCCACTCATTTCCTGGAACTGATGGGGATTGAAGGGGCCTACCTGCGGCCATCTGGGCCAGGCTCCTGCCTGCTCTTTGGCTCCCAGCCTGCCACCCCACATGAGGTTGACCAGCCCAACCTGGTTTTTCACTCCTAAGGCTGTGGTTGTTCTGGGGTGTGAGTGGGGAAGCTGCTGCCTCCTGGGGGAACTCCCTCTTACCAAGTTTCCTGAGGCTCTGTTGAAGTACAAGGTTGCAGCCGGGATCCTGCTTTCTGCTTCCAAGTCTGAGAGAAGAGAGTCTGGATCTTTTCAGGGAAAACCAGAAAGTCAAGGGTGGCGGGCGGTGGTGGGCAGCGTGGACTACATCCTCCCCAGCTCCCTCCTCTCCATTCCTCTTCTGCCGCTGGCTGCCTCCTTCTGCTTTTTGCTTTCTGCCTCGTAGAAGTTTTTCCAGAGAAAACAGTTCTGCTTGGAGGAGAGATGCAGCTGGGTTGGTGTTTGTGGAGCCTGTGTGTCCCAGGAGGCTGGAGCCACTGCTCCCTGCTGAACTTGGAGGAGGGCCAGTTCCCAAGCTGCGGTTGCCGTGGAGACCTGCCTAAGCCTCTTTGCCTGCCACAGTATTATCTGATGAGGGAGCATCTGATCCGGGAAGATGCCTGAGAAGACCTGTGGAGAGAGCGCCTATGTCCAGATGGCATTCTGGGCCCCTTCCTCCACCAGCCAGCATTCAGTGCAGCACAAGCTGGGGAACAAGCCCTCGCTCGTGGGTCCCTCTGTGGAGCCCTTGGCACACCTGCTGTTGACAGATGTTTCCAGTTACCTAGTGGGTGACTCAAATGGAGGTCTCCTCTTTCCACCTACTCCCTCCAACAGGAGAGGGTGATTCTGGTACAGGGGGTGGGCAGAGGGAACAATGGAACATGAAATATGAATTTTGTGGCACTTGAGGCCACATTCAGGACCTGCAGGAGCATCCTGCTGCTGTCCACCTGCATCCCACTCACATCCAGGCCTCCTTCCTTTCTGCAATCTGGACACTGTGTCACTTATAGACTAGTCTACAGGCTACAGATGGGCCAGCCTGTACTTCATGGGCAGGAGGTGACACTGAAACAGAAGCATGCTGCCCTGTGAGAACCACTGGGGGACTGTAGTGGACATTGTGCTGCATTATAATAGATCTTAGGTGGTGCTGTACTGGGTACCAAGTGACAGAGTGACTTTTGGACATATCCAGTTTTGACTGTGTTGAAAGTGAAGCCGGATGCACAGTCATGGTTGTGAAATGGTTGGTGACACTGGCTCAGGTTGCCCACCTGCCCCCATGTTTGGATTTTCATCTCAGGTGGTCAGCCACTTTGTGCTTGTCCTGCGGCTGGTTCCACCTCTGTCCCCTCCTGCATCATGCAAACAGGGGCCTTGAGTTCCGAGCTGCATCACACACTCCTCTTGATCTTTTCACAGCAGGGCAGTCTCAAAGACTGAGAGGATCACTGTGGGGCAGAAGATGCCTATGTTTTGGGGAGCTGAGGATGACCTCCTCTGACCTATAGTTCCTAGGAGGCCTCCAAGGCAGGCCAACTAGGCCAGAGCAATCTGAGTAAGGTAACAGGACTCCCCACCTCGGAGCGCCCCACCACTGTCCTGGTACCTCCTTGAGGATTCTGGCTCAGAGATCCAGGGCATGTCTACTCTGGGAGGAAGAGAGCAGAGGAATAAGAGGATTCTGGCCTCCCTTTGGGAAGTTTGCTAGAAACACCAAGGCGTAGGTGCGAGAGTAAAGCCACACACTTCTTCTTGCGGTGTATATTTCTAGAATTCCATTCTATGCAAGCACAATGCCAGGAGCAGGTTGAGGCTGAGTGAGCCCATTTCCCTCTCCTCCCCACACCTCCCAGTCAAGCCTCCCTGTGTGCTGGGTCAGCCAAGATCACGATGGACATCTGGCAGGTGGGTGGGAGCAGGGACAGGATTAGGACTCAGAGTTAAAGGGTCTGATCTTCCTGCTGTACGACCTTGGGTCTACAGCTGACTGTTGTCTGGATAATAAAAGCCACCCCTTTGCTACAGCCATGCTTTTGTCTTAATACTTCACACACACACACACACACACACACACACACAATTAATGTGAGATCACACCAGCCAGTGTTCTGAGCCATCAGAGGGAAGATTGCCACATAGCAGTATATCAAAGCACCATGGTGTATCAAGACTCCTGAGCCCGTGACTCTGGGAACAGGTACACAAATAACAGAGCTCTAGCAGCCAGGCACAGCCAGACCCTTTCCCACATTTTCCAAATGATGTCTATGACAAGGAGAAGAGGCCTTCCCTGCCCCACCTCCTCTGCCGTCTGCTGCCTTGATCCCATAACTCAAAGAGTGCTGGGGGTGTGTGCTGACTGCTAATTTATTGTAATTCATTGGCCTATGGAGGCCTTGTAATTATCCTCGCTGAGTGAGCTCCTACTGGGGAGAGGAGGTGGTGAATGATTTTTTTCCCTTTCATGAGGCATCAATAGAAGTTGCCCAAGTGAAGTTAGATACTCAGCGACCATTCAAATGGAGAAGCACCAGAGGGGCCACAACCTTGCCCCCTAGGTGGCATTTGCTTACGAAATTGGAGATGTGGAATTATGAAGCCATTGGGTACAGGGAGATCAGAGAAGATCCCTGGCTGTGTGTGTGTCAGGGGATGCTCCTCCTGTTTTCTCTTTCTCTGGCATCTTTCCAGGCCACAGGGACCATTTCAAACCATTTCTAACCACTCAGTCACACATGGGGTTTTCAGAGTCCTGCTTAAGATCCATGTAGCTGAAATCACAAAGGAGGCCGAATGAAACTGAGAGAATATTCATAGGTCCAGAGCAGACATGCAGTTTCCCCTTCCTCTTCTCTCAGTTCTCTTTCTATTCCTGGGGCCATATTTCTTCTCCAGATGTTTGGACTGAATATTTGTCTCTCCAAAATTCATGTTGAAATTCAGATCCCAAAATGAAGGTTTCAGAAAATGGTGCCTTTGGGAGGTGATAAGGTCAGGAAGGTGGAGTCTTCATGGATGATGAGTGCCCTGATTAAAGAAGTCCCCAAGATCCCTCACTCCTTCCACCACTTCAGGGCAGAGCAAGAAAGACACTGCCCATGAATCAGAAAGCAGGACCTCAGCAAATGCCAAATCTGCTGTGCCTTGATCTTGGACTTGCATGCCCCCAGAGTTGTGGAAATAAGTCTCTACGGTACCTTAGCTACCAGTTCATGGTTCTTTGCTATAGTAGCCTGAATGGCTAAGACACCAGAGAGAAGGGGCACTGGGTCTGACTGCAGGAAAAAATGAGGATGTTTGTGAGAATTCCGCCCAGCCTTCCTTCCCCTTTCCTGCTTCAGGCCTCATTCTTCATTCTGCTTAAGAGGTTAAAAGGGGGGGTGGAGGGGAAAAATATATATATATATAATTATATGGAAAGAGAGAAACTAAAGGGAGCTAAGGAGACAGACATAGTGCTTTTCTCATCCATTCATTTACTGAACACGTGGACTGCCTACCTCCTCTGTTCTAGGCAGCCCCTTGGTGGCCCATGTCCACAGACTTCACTCACCATGGCTTCCTTCAAGTTCTCTCCTATGGTTTGAGAGCCTAATCTGAGGACCTGAGCAGAAGCTGCTAGCTGTCCACCAGAACCACGCTCCCCTCCCAGAGTGTGGACATGTTCCTGGACAGGGCCATCCAACCAGGGACATCGTTCCCTCTCACTTCTGGGGGCAGGGGAGGGAGCTGTGTGATGCTAGAATGTGAGTGGAAGGGATGCAGACTGTCCCAAGGCCCAGCTCATTAAGAACCCTGTGCAATGTGCCACTTTGCATCTTTCCCATTTGCTGATGGTTGGTCAGGACCCTGAGGCCCTCAGGGATGAGGTACAATTTTGAAGGAACCTCATCCTAGAACCATCCTTGGAAAGTCACTCACCCATCATGCATGTTGAACTCTAACATGTCTATTGGGTCAAAGCACTGAGAGTTGAGATGGCAGTGGGCACTACCTTAAGCAGCGTAATACCCCGTGAGAAGATGTGCACCCTCTCTGCCCTTCCCTGTGTTCCTAGAGATCAGTGTTCTTCCTGACTCATTTCCTTCCAGCTTTTCCATCCTCACCCAATGACATTCCTTCTTCCCATATCATCTCCTGCCTCTGTGCATAATGCACACTGCACCCCAGATGCCCTCCCACCTGGGAAAGTCTTATTTGTGCATCAAAGGCTAGCTTCCATGGCACCACCTCTGTGACTCCCTCTGCTCTAGCTCCCGCCTCTCCACTCTCTGAAGCCTTGTTCTTACTTCGGTGCATATGGTTGATCTTCAATTACTCACAGAAGTATTTGCAAATTTACTTGCTCACTAAAATTCACGTGTAATCCCAAAATCAATACTGGCAGCACTTTTGTGATCACTCCACACATGTTGGAAATCCACTTTCCCAGCAAGTGCATCCTCCACTGAGTTGAACAAGGTCTGCTCTGCCTTCTCCTTTCAGCTCTCACATTTGAATAATTACCTTTTCCATGGGCTATTTATTTAGTGCCACATGCCTTACAACTTGTGTGTATTGCTGTTTAAATTGGCCACCAAGTGTGCTCAAGTGCAGTGTTGCTAAGTGCAAGGAGGCTGCGAATGAGTCTTATGAAGAAAATACCTGTGTGGAATAAGCTTTGCTCAGGCGTGAGATGTGGTGTTGTTGGCCATGAGTTTAATATGAATTAACCAAACAATATATAGTGAACAAGGTGTCTTTAAAAAGAAACACACAAAAACAGGTTATGCATTCATCAGTTGGTGAAAAGGCATGACCAGGAGCTCACAGGAACCCCACCCTGTAAGTCCCCTGGCTTACATCTGTTTTCTTCAGGTCCACTTACAGGGTGGAGAATGAGAGCTCTTCAAGAGCAAGGAGTCCAGGCCCCAGAACATGGTGGAAACAAAACCATTTAGAAAAGTTGGTAGCTGGAGCACCTGGTTTTGGTCCCAGTTTTAGGAAACACACAGCTTGCTCCCTGCTGTTGCGAACCTGAGCTCTGTGTTGCATGGTCACAGGCCCAAGGACCTGAAGAAAACAGATGTAAGCCAGGCGGGAGTGGACTGTGCAGGGCTGAGGTCACTTCCGGATCAGGGGATGCATAGTCCAGGGAAGGTGGGAAAGTTGCAGAACCATTAAAGGGCGATGGAAGAGCCTGGGTGCTCCACAACCAGGTCCAGACAGTGGAGGCCTGAGACAAGCCTAGGAATGCTTCTGAGAAGAAGCAAAATAATGGAAAGTAGAAGGGAAAGGGAGCTGGGCATGTGGTGTTGCATTAAAGAAGAAAAATGCTGAAGGGACATAAGCCCTTCAGGGAGGTTCTGGTGGAAGACCTTGGGGCCAAGGAGGAAGAGATAATATTCACGAAAGATATAGTGGAAGGTGTGACCATGTAGGATCAAACAAAATATCACAGGCAGACCTGAAGGCCACCTGTGGATCTTAATGAGTTCTGAGAGCAATTCTCAAAGCAGGTCAGTGAGTTTGGAGCAACGACAGCAGCCCAGTAGTTAGTAAATTGCCTGGCTGCTGGGAGGCCACTGGGATTTGACATGGAGAAGGACTGAGAGGGTAGAATTGTTTGGGCAAGTCTGGGTTGAGGTGTGAGACATGAGAGCCAGGATGTGAAGGAGATTGGAAAAGGGGAGACAGGCTCAGCTTTGGATACACAGAGGTGGAAGACTCTATGAGTCCCAGGAGGGGAGGCCCAGAGATCAACTCTATATGCAGAAGGAAGGGTTCACTTCCAGTACAGACCTGGAGGTCATAGGGTGGAGGTGGAAGCTCAGATCACACAGGATCAGGAGGGAAGAGAGCCTGGGATGGACTCAAGGGGCCAAGAGAGGAACAGGCTGAGAAAGAGCAAGGAAGAGCCTCACACCATGGCCTTCTCCCATCTGCATTCCTGCCAAAATTTGACTGAAGCAAGGAGAACTAAGTATTCTGTGCTAATGTGTCTGCCTGGGCCCTGGCAAAATTCTAGACTACAGTAAACAGGGGATACATGAGCATTTAGAGAAGGGCATGGAGAACCTGTGGCATTAGCAGGTAGGTGTTTGTTAATTGCAGCTCAAGGCCAATGCTACCACCCGATATCAGAGACAAGAAAGGGCAGGTGAGGATGGCAGTGATGCCTCTGTGCCTTTGTCACATCCCCGTGACCCTCCTCTGTTTTCAGGCCAGGTCTGGTGGGCAGTTGTGTTTGAACGCAGAGGTTCCTTTAATTAATAACATCCCAACTTAAGGTCATGGCCACCTTTCCACTTTCTGCTTTCTGATGCCACAGAAACCCATGTGCAAGAATGGTCCCGGAGTGTGGGACAGTTCATACCACTGGGGACATTGTTGACTGGGAGATAGGAGCCAGCAGATAAGTGTTCTGTGCTCCCATTCATCAAATGGACAGTTCTGCAAGGCATGCTTTTACAGTTCCCAGGGAGTCCCATGGGATCGTACTCCACTGCTGTGTTGCTCTCAGCAACAACCTTGGTAACACACTGTATTAGTCAACCTTCTGCTGCTGTGACAAACATCGGAGACAATCAATTTATAAAGAGAAAAAATTATACTGGCTCACAGTTTGGGAGGTTTTAGTCCACTGTTGGTGGGGACCCATTGCTTTAGGCCTCTGGTGGGCTGGGGACAGCTCATCATGGTGGGAGTACGTGACTGGACAAAGCTGTTCTCGTCACAACTGGAATGCAACGGAAAAATAGAGGAAGAGTCAGCGTCCTTTGAAGGCATACCCCAGTGACCTAAAACCTCCCACTAGGCCCCACCTCTCAAAGGTTCTGCCAGTTCTCAATATCTCCAAGCTCTGGGGACCAGCCTTTAACACCAGGCCTTTGGGGGACATTCTAAACAGAATTATGGCATGCACCCTGAGGCTGGCTTTCCATTCTTCCTGTCTCACTGTCCTTGTGCCCTCGCTCCTGCTCCCTGGATCACCTTCCAAGTCTAGAATGTGTCCTGACTCCAGCTCTGCTTCTGGTAAAGTCAAAGAGTAAAAGCCAATGTCACAGGTGGGCTGTGACATCATCTGCCACTAAGAGGCCAAGTAGAATGATGCCCAGGAAGGGCCATTAGCAACAGGGAGGTGGGGGTACAGGTCACTGGGGCGCTGCCATGGAAACCTGGGGATGGAACCAGGGACCCCAGGGCTGCCACCCAGCATCCAGAGCTCTTGCTCTGGGTGAACCTTGGCACCTCCCTCGCTGTTCAGGAAGAAGCATTCCTAAGCCAGAATTTACTCAAAGTGTTGCAGAGAAGCTAAAGAGGGAGGCTTTCCCCATTCCTGTACAGCACACCCTGCCAGTTCCCCTCGGATGGTGACGCTCCCCTCAGTACCTCCCTCCAGGCCCACCAGGTCTCCTTCTTTCTCTGATTCCTGTACCCTTGCCCTGCTGGCTGCTGCCTCCCCACTCCTGGGATGCCCCTCCTCCACATGCAACTACCTCTCAGCACCTCCTTCCTAGAAGCTGGGCTCACACAACTGTGATGCTGAGAATGAGCCACAGTGCAGAGGCCCGATCCCCCAGTGGCCCTGTCCCACGTCAGCAATCTGTCCCCTCTTGTACCAGTTTCTTATAGAGAAGACACACCAAGGACAAGGATGTGGCTAGTCTGAAGACTTTCTCTCCCAAGTCAGAACGGATGCCTTGCTGTTGGTGGGAGCGGGGATGGAGCGAGTCCGTCTGGCAGCCTCTCCTCGAGGACTCCTCTGATGGAAGCATACAAGGCTAGAACTCCTATGCCAGGAGCCCTAAGTGCATTGATTTCTTTGGCAAAGATTAATGAGACATGTACTTTGGGCCGGCCCCTTGACCTGGGACCAAGATGGCAGTGGAGAAGGCAAAGCTACCTGTACCTTGGCAGGGATTCCAACCCCAAGGAAGCGTGCAGCCTGAGCAGGGCACTGCAGAGATCTAGAGGTTGTCCTAGAGAGCAGCCCAGCCCATGGCTCCCATCCCTTCCCATGCTCCATTCTCTTGTCCCTGGGCTGCTCTACTGAGAATCCCAGAGCCGCAGAGTAGCAGGAGGCTTGGTTACTTAACTCCACACCTGGTGATACCATGGTTCAGAAAGGGCTAGCAACCTCATCAAACAGCACAGCAATTGAGTAAGAAAGCTAAGACAGGTAACCTTTGCTCTTCTGCCAGACCACTGCCCTGTTCACTGCTGCCTATGCACCAAAAAATCAGACCAAAGCCCCTGGGTACATCACCTTAAGCCTCGGTCATGAGCACCAAATACATCTGATTTTCTGTGACAAGAATAAGCTCGTGTACCTGGAGGAGGTGAGGTGGGCCGTGTGTGTGTGTGTGTGTGTGTGTGTGTGTGCGCGCACGCGCGTGGGGAGAAATTCCAGGTCACTCTCTCTTCTATTCATTCTGGATGGCTGCTTGAATGAGGAAGACTTTCAGTAATCTTCCAAATGCTAGTTACTCTTGCTGGGAACAAGGAGGGACCCCAGGAACAAAGGACCCCTGGGACCTGGGACCTGAAGCTGAGGGAGGAGCCAGGATGTCTGGCACCACTGTTGAGGTGGAGGACCTGCCCTGTGTAAAGCTCCTAGGCTGCTGGAAGTTGCCAGAAGCAGCAGCAGGCTCTCCAGGGTTTTTTCTCCATGCCCTTGGCTCTTTTCCTGGAAGGTAAACCAAAGGCAGGGTAACTTCCTCCCACCCAGCCGGCCGACCAAGAACAAAAAACAGAACTACCACAAGAAAAGCAGAGAGGTCTGCAGGTTGGTGCCAGGGATGAGGTACCAGCATGCTTCTCTTTGGGACAAGAAGCCCCTGTTTTGCTTCTGGGCGGGAGCCTTGGGGATTCTGCCAGATGCCAGGAATCCCTGGAAATCTCGTGGAGAGGAAATTGGAAACAGAAATTGAAAAAGCAAGATTCAGAAACGTCCTCTGACAACATACCAAGAGCCATCAGCAGTGGAGGAGTCACTTGAAAATTAGGATCCATCCTGCCAGGTGCAGTGACATATTCCTGTGACCCCAGCTGCTGGGGAGGCTAAGGCAGGAGGATCACAAGTTTGAGGCCAAACTTAGAGAGATCATGTCTCAAAGTAAAAATTTTAAAAGGGCTGGAGATGTAACTCAGTGGTAAAGCACTTGCCTAGCATGCATGCGGCCCTGAGTTCTATCTTCCCCAAATTACAATACATCCATATTCCAGACCACCCAGCTATAAGACAGTTATGACAAAACTTGTCTCTAACTTCCCATCCTATGAAAAATAGAAGCACCAGAGTGGACCCACCATGGGTGCAGATGCACAGAGGTGAAGTGCCCAGAGGAAAATGTTTGTGTGGCTGGGGATGAATGTTCCACCCCAGGTGAAGAAAATGATCACACATCTGCTGGAATTCTTTTCAAAATATTCACATGGCTGCAGCATTACCTTTCGTAAAACCAGAGTATGACACTAAAAAAAGGAGGAAGACAAAGGACTCTGCAAGGAAAAGAGTTTATGCACTTACTTCCTGGATGACAGCATCACCATTTCCTTGATTTGCTTATTTTCTTGGGAAACATCTCTTAGGGAAAGTGTAACTGCACACTATGTGATCTCCACTTCCCTGGACAAGGGAAAATTGTATGTGACCGTGATTATGGAACTTGACCCCTCTGCTTTATGACTTTGCCAAAGAAGAATTAAACGTGGAAATCCAACCTTGTCTTTGTGCCCATGGGGGAGATGAGCTGCAATCATCTTGCATTTGCACAGCACCTGGCAATTTACAAAGTGCTTTCACACCCTTTATTTCATTTTATTGATAAACACAGATCTTCCCTCATCAGAGCCAGTGAGGAGGGCAGAGCAGATCCTGTGGCGTTGGGGCTATAAAGAACGAATCATGATGGGCCCCTGCTCCATCCTGATCACCCACGGAGTTCAGGAGCCTCAGTAGCAGTCGGTGTCTGTGGTGAGTTGCAGAGACGTTCTCAAGCTTCTGGAAGCCTGGCATGGAGGCAAAGGGCCTTCCAGGGAGAGAGGGAGTCTTCAAAGATCCACCTCTCTGGGTTCAAATCCGGACTTGGCACTTGTTGACTGTGTGATCCTAGCTTTGAGTCCCGACTTCTCTGAGTCTCAGCTAAAATCTAGAGATAAGAAACCTTTCTTGCAGGGTTGTGGTGATGATTAAAAGTGATAGATCTCCAAAGCATGTTGTCTGGTGCCCTGCTCTGGACACCTCTCAATAAACAGCATCAAGTCCTAGATTCAGGTGCTCCCAGAATCAGTGCCCCTGAGTGACAGCACTGGCATGTTTGGGGCTGAGCCCAGGGCCTCAGTTGCCTTAGTTCTCTCTAGTAAAAGCACAGAGCGTACCTCTGGGGAGGTAGCAGGGAATGGATTAGCTCCGCCAGTCCCCTGTCCTCCCTGACCAGACTCCACCTAGGTCCTTGGAACACAAAGATGCTACTGAAAAAGAGCCTGGCTACTGGCTATGGAGAGGGGCTCAACCAGGACTCGGCCTTGCACAAGACTCCCAGAACAAGCTCTGGGACCCTGGACAGTGTGTCCAAAGGGAATACTATTTTGAGCTCCACCTGGGGCTCCATAGGACGTGGGGTAGGAGAGGCTTCCATGTGTCTACAGGGAGATGACCACTCCAGCCCTTCTTTGCTGGGGAAGCCCAAATGTAAATGCAGTGACACCAGGTAAAGCTGATGGGCACGTCCCAGGCCATTTGGCTAGCACTGCTTGACAGCGTTTCTATTTTAGATGTTGTCTCCTCCCCACTCCCAATATCTTCTAATTTTTAGGAGACTTTCTGGCCTCTGACAATGTATTTGAGTTACAATCCCTGCATGGAGTCTCATGTCATTTACATAGGTACTCTGTGTCTCAAATGGGATGGGACGAGAAGGGGCCTTCTACACGCTGGGCCCTCTGCACCGCCATTGACATTATCAGCCCATTTAATTCCCACTGCAACCCCATGATTACATTACCCTAAGCAATCCACATGACTCTGGTGATACCTACTCAGAGAACCTCCCAGGACCAAAGAAAGAGAGGAAGGAAGGAGTCTGGTTCTTACAGAGCTGGGGCCCCATTGAGAAATGAGAGAAATGAATTGAGAAATGAATCTATTCCTTGGTATGCACTCTGCCACCACCCAGCTGCTGACCTGGAGCCTGATGCTGTAGAACTTCCCACTGGGCTGTCTTCTTCAACCAGAAAGGGATGCTGGTCGACAGCCGGGGTTCCTACTGGGGCAATTGTAGGGCTCCGAATTCCCTGTTGACATGGGGGACTCTTACCTGTTTATGCAGCAGCCAGGCTCCACAGAGGCACCCCTGAGGGCGTCCAGAGGGGCTGCTCAGAAAGCTCAGCTGTGCTCCGCCTGCCCCGCCCTTGGTCCCCAGGGCCACCTTAACTGGTAAACATGGCAACCAGAGTCACCTGCCCTCATTACCTGGCCTCATTTCCCACTCAAACATCTCTCTCTCTGCTTTTGAGTCCCTCTATTGGTGACTCTAACAACTTTAAATGACAAATCTGACTCTCAGTTTGTACCATAATCCTCGGTCCATTCCCCCTGGTTTCCTACAAAATGGCAGCATCTGGGATGGATGAGAATATTTACTTCCCTTCCCTTCCCTTCCCTTTCCTTCCCTTCCCTTCCCTTCCCTTCCCTTCCCTTCCCTCAACCTTTTGTCCTCCTATGTCCTCCTTTCTAACCAAACTGGTAATCATTTACATCCATTCTGGAACCTAATCAAATCCTTTGTGCTTTGAAGTCACACAAGCCTCTTGCCTTGTAGTGAATCTCTAATAAGACTGACCACAGGGCCATGCTTCTTCACCAACGGTGGGCTGGGTCACTAGGAAACTAATCCCTGTATCCAGTTTGAATTCTCTCTTTGTTCTACGAACATGCAGCTAAGTGCTGCAATTTACATTTGATTTATGTGTCAAACATGCTGTCTCTCACACACACATCTAAGTACTTAAAATGTAGGCAAATGAGCATTAATCTCTTTAAGCCTGTAACAGCCTATGAAATGCACGTTTTTACAATCTCCATTTTATATATGGGAAAACTTCAGTATGGAATAGTTAAATAACTGGTCCAGGGCTCACACGTAAGTGGCAGAGTCTTGGATGTGCTTTGAAGCAAGCCAGACTTGTTCCACTATTGATCTCAGTGGCCATTAAGTTATTCTGCACTGAGTTTCCTTCTTGGGGTTGATCAGAGTCCATATATATATTGCCAAATTAACCCAGGCTGTTGAAAAACAAAAGCAATGAAGCTCAAAATGCATAACATGCAATTAACAATCCTACCATAACCAGGCATGGTGGTCATCCTAGCAGCTTGGAAGACCGAGGTATGGGGACTGTGAGTTCAAAGCCAGCCTCAGCAACTAAGGGACACCTTAAGCACTTAGCAAGACCCTGTCTCAAAATAAAATATAAAAAGGGCTGGGAATGTGACTCAGTGGTTAAGCACTCTGGGTTCAATCCCTGGTACAAAAAAATAAAAATTCAAAAAAATTCCCTTACCTTGTCAAACCCCACCAATCCCATACACCTGGACTACAGAGACCACAATAATTATCTGTTCTCTTTTAAAACACTTTTCTCAAACCTATTTGAATATATAAAATCATATTGGAATTTTCCTGTGCAAGTATTTTTTAGTTTGTCAAAAATGGGGTCATACTCTTGACATTTCTCTGCGAATTCCAACATTCACAGAACAGATGAATGCAAACAGATCACATTGATTCTGTTGCATTCAAATTCGCATGAGCATACACATTAGGGATGCACTAGACTCTATGTAGCAACGTCCTGATTGTTTCAGATACCCCGGTTTTTGTAGAGGAGCCTTCTTCTCTCTCTTCTAAGGCAATTTGTTTGCAGTAGGTCTTGGCGAGGTTTTCATTTTGTTTCCTGTTTGGAGTTCATAGAACTTCTTGGAGCTGTGCATTTATAATTTTGCCTCATATTTGGAACATTTTATACCATTATTTCTTCAAATTTTTTTGTGACCCACCCTGCTCCTTTTGTCCTTCAGAGACATCAATGGCACACGGGTTTGGTGACGTGATGTTTTCCCATAGATCAGTGAGTTTCTTTACTTTAGTTATTTTTTTGATTTTTTTCTTTTCTTTTTTTTTTTTTTTTTTTTTTTTTTTTTTTTTTTTTTTTTTTTTTTTTCTTTCTTTTTTTTTTTTTTTCTTTTTTTTTTTTTTGCCTTTCTTGGGGTATAACGGACATATACAGCAAAAGGCTCCTGCTTCAAGCACACAATTGGACTCCCCTGTAGCCTCTCTCTGCAACTTGCTCTGATACTCTCTCCCCTCCATGTCACCCAGCAAACACTGACATGCTTTCTGGAACTGTAGATTACTTTGCATCCTCTGAAATTACACACAAATGATGATTGTCAAATTCACACCAGCATCTCAAAATATGGATTTTTAGGGTCTGGCTTCTTTCAATCAGAATAATTATTATGAGATTCATCCACATTAAAGCATGTGTTGGTCGTTCATCAGTACTTATAGTTTTCTAGATGGACACACATTTTATTCCCCTACCTTTGATGGACATCTGAGATGTTCCTAATGTTTGATAATGAACACCCCTGTACAAATTTTGTGTGGATGTATGCTTTCACTGGGCTTGGGCAGATACTTAGGAATGGAATGGCTGAATCATATAGTAGGTGTGTATTTAACTTTTTAATAGACTGCAAAAAATGTTTTCCAAAGTGGTTATAAAACCAAGCATTGAGACTGCATCTTGAGCCCAACTCCCTATTTAACTTCCTCTGATCCTTGTCACCCAAAACAATTGGGGTGAATCAGAAAATGAATCCAATGTAAGGGAAATGGACAGAAATCCAGTTAAATCTAGTTTTTCTGGTTTTTGTTTGTTTGTTTGTTTGTTTGTTTGTTTTTGGACAGGGGAGGGTGTGGCAGGTCAGAGTACGGTAAATAGAAAAAAAAATTTTTGTTTCCCAATGAAGAGATGAGGAGACTGAGATGTATCCATGGGGATTAATTAAGGTTAAATATCCTGTGAGAACTAGAAGGAGCATTCAAGCCTTGCTCAATGCACAAGCCTTCTGCATTGCACACCACTGATCCACCCTGTGCCAGGGACAGTCCTCACAGTGCCCAGGCTCCTCCACTCAACCTCACAGTCAATGGGCTGGACAAGGAGTCAGGAGCTGGCCAAGTTTCAGAAGGGGGACTGGAGAAACAAGGCCATCTAATAGGCAGGGCAGAGCCTCCCTAACCAACACCATGCCTCCAGTTCCAGAGAGTTCTGAGCCTCCGTGCTGGGGAGCAGGTGAGCAGCCACGACCAGTGACCCCTTGTTGGCAGGCAGGGTGTCTCTGGGAGCACTGCAGTGCACAGGGACCAGCATTGGAGCCAGTCTCCACTCCCTCACATGCCTCTCAGAGACATTACGGGGACAGAGGACAAACATTTTGTCCCTATGGGCCCCAGGATCATTTTTGCCTGATCTGGAGAGGGACGATGAGGGAGAGTGGAGGTTGTTGAACACTCTAAATATATTGAGCACCTATGATATACCAGACGTCCTGTTGTGTATATTACATAAGACAAGTCATCCACCCACAATCACAGAGCTCCAAAGTGGGAAAGCCAGGACTCTGAATCCCAAACCAGTGTCTTTCCACAGCACCATGCTTCTCCCTGGCCCGGAGCTTTGGGAGAGGCAGCACTGTGTAACCTTTGAGAGACCTAACCGTGCTAGGTTGCCTAATCAAAGCCAACTCTGCTGCTTGGTAGCTACTTGGTTTTAGGCAAATTACTTAATTACTTGTTTACTTATCAGTATCCTTCATAGCACCTCCCTCTTAGGACTAGATAAGAATTCAACAAAATCATACACATAAAACACTTAACCCAGGGGCTAGAACAGAAGACCTATTCTTATGTCTAAACTGCTATGTCAAACATGGCTCTCCCTGAGTGCTGAAAGAAAATTCTAGGTGAGAAAGAAATAAAGGAGCATTGGAAGGAAGAGAAGATGTAGGATAGATCCCCTGAACAAGCTGTCTTCCAACTCTCTTTAGAGCTTGTCACTCAAAATAAAATCAGCAACTGCCACAACACACCCCTACAACATACTTCTTCACATTTTGCAAACACATTTCCATACACCGTCTCAATTTAGCCTTGCTACAATCCTGTGCAGTGGGACTATCGTCCCCATTTTGCAAAAAACTGTAGCTCTGAGATTCTAGGTCCAGCCCAAGTTATGTGTAGGGTGGGAATTTCAGGTGGATGACAAACTGGGTTCCCCTGGCTATCTGAAGAGGGGAAGACCTCAGGGGCATCCGGATTTGCAGAATAATTTATACCAGTGATTCTTAAATGTGAGCATGCTTCAGAATGCCCTGGACAGCACAGATCACTGGGCCTACCCCTAATTTCTGATTCAGTAAACCTAGGGCTGGGAATTGTTCTTCCTCAGTGTCCTTGTGAGCAACAGTGACATCTTGTGGTGAGTAAGGGAAGAAACCTTGGAGTCTGAGCATATCTCAACTTCCAACCAGTCTAGGGTGATGTTAGGGGAATCAGTCCACCTGACCCCCAAGAGCCTGGCCCAGCCCTGGGTGCAGGCAGGAAGAGGCTCACAGTCCCAGCCCAACCCCTGGAGCAGGAAATTGACTCTTGTGTTACAGAACTTTCAGCTTCATTTCAGATTAAAAAAAAAAATTTTTTAACTATTTTTTTTATTATTTTGAGCAATACCCTGGAGATAGAACTTTGTGCAAGCTAAGCAAGTGCTCTACCACTGAGCTACATCCTCAGCTATTATTATTATTTTATTATTATTATTATTATTATTATTATTATTTGCAAGGTCTCACTGGCCTCCAACTTGTGATCTCCAGTTTTTGCCTCCAACGTAACTAGGATTACAGCTATGTGCCACCATGCCTGGATCTTTCTGGGATATTTTTATTTTCACTTTTTAAAATAAATTCCTTTCATGGTGAAGGAACCCCTCAAAGTGGCCAATGCCAAGAAGCTCCAGGTAGTATGGCATGTACTTGGCATTTACCTTCAGCCTAAAGGGACATCGTACAGCAAACGCTGGTACCCCTGATGGCTGGATGTGGATCCTTGGCAGGGTTTTCTGAGTAAGTTATAATCATGATTTGTGAGTGTGTGAAGGGAGCCCCAACAGGCAGGGCAGTGGCACCTCGTATTTCCTCTACTCAAGCAGTTGTTAAATTGATAGGTGGGGTCCCACAAAAGGGTCCCTGAAGTTAGGAAGCTTCCCACCACCTGTGTTTGGAACTTGGGTTTGAATTCGGTTCTGCCTGGGTTGGGACCTAAGGTGCCTCTCCTCAGCTTTGTGAGCTGTCTGTCTGTAAAATGGGCAAGGGGACAATGGTGATTCAAGTGAATGCACCCCATGGTGCCTGGCGTATGATAGAGATGGCTAAGCACGGGCACCTGAGCAGGGGAGGAGGGCACCAAGGACAGAAAAGTCAACTGCCCCAGCCCAGTTTCCACTTCAAGACCTGTCTTGAGTCTTGCCCCTGCCTGGGCCTGTTTCCTGCCAGCACAAGCAGAGACCCCACCATCCTCTGAAGTTCCAAGTTCTGGTACCCTATGGCCATCTCCCGCTGGGAGATGTTAATCATTAACTTCAGGTTAACAGGGTTGCAGAGGGAAGGGTCCTGGAAAGGATGAGGACGGACTGCCCCAGCCTTCCGGGTGCTCTGGCACCTTGCTGAGTCACTGCTGCCTGTTCAGTTCCCTACCCTAGGGACTCCCACGCCAGCGGGGGGTCGTTGCAGGGTTCACATCCTGAGTGATCTTTGCCCTCCCACAGTGCTCCTTGGCGCTCCTAGGCAGCAAGGGGACGGCCTCTGAGCCATGGAAGTATCCAGGCTGGCCTGGCTAGGGTGGTGTCAGAGTGGCTAAGTGGCTCCTTTCCAAAGTCATAAACCATCCCTGCTAAAATGACTGGGCCGCTTAGGCACACACGCGCACCCCACATGCCCTGTTTCAAAAGGTGACCTGTGAGGTAATTCAGGGAGCCAAGGTCTGAGGCCGGAAGGTCAATCTCTTGCTCAGTCCTGTCTGGAAATGATTAGATAAATTAATTGACAATGAGACCCATGTAACAATGCAATAAGCTTCCTCCACGTTCAGGACCTCATGCCATTGCAACCACGGAAAGATCCAGTCCTGGGGTTAAGGCCCTCACAGCATCATGTGCCCACATTCACTGTCTCCAAGCCCAGGACCAACAGGGTACAAACCTGCCCACATGATCCCTGGGCCCTTCCTGGACCCTCCCCGAGTCTGAGCCCTCTGAACCCCATGGAGTAGCTAAGAGTCTGCAGGTGGTTGAAAAAAACAGACCGTGGGCTTTAGTGCTTGAACTGGCATGGTGGGTGTGGAATGAACAAGGACTGTCCCCAGGTGATCATTGGATACCTAGGTGATAGCATGCAACTTCTCTGTCTCTGATCCCCAGCTGTAAATGCTATTAATAGTAACTGTCTGGGGTACCTCAAAGGGTTGCTATAGTGTTCAAATCAGGAAACACATATTTACTTTTACTCCACTCCTTTGTTAAGAATTTGCCTGGAACGTGACAATGCACCTTCTTGATGGCTGCAGAAAGATTAAGAGGGACCCCCATAGGAGCCCCCCACTGTGGCACAGCCAGTTGTGCACACAGGCTTAGCACCAGCCTTTCTTAAACTTGAGCCAGAGTCCTGCTGCAGAGAAGCAGGAGGAGAAAGGCCATCAGGACAGCAGGGGCCCGCTGAGCTGCAAGGTGGAGGAAGTAGGAAGAAGGCTCAGGGGAGGACATGGCTGCTTCACCCCTATGGCCTCATCAGTCCCTGTGATCTCACTGCTGAGCCCAGTTTCTTCCACAAGCTCCTGGGGAATTTTTGAGCTGAGCCTGATTCACTAGTTCCACATCTGCCTCACATCTGCTCAGACAGTTCAAGGACCTCTTGGCAGTCTTCTGGGGTTCTAGCCTCCATCTTGCTTTCTACCTTACTCTTTCCAACCACAGAGTGAAGATTTGGAAATGGAGGGGCCTAAAGAAATTGCTTATAAGGCCCAGTCAGAACGAGCCACGTTCATTTCAGGCCCAGGCTTCCTGGAGTCTTTCCCTCTGACAGAGATGCAACCAAGAGAGCAGGTACCAACCTTACCTGATGGTGGCTTCCAGGCAGATGAGGGGCTAGGCAGGTAAGAAGTGGCCCCTTTCTCTCCTGGGTGGGGTAATTAGTGAATCAGGCTAGGTGGTCAACAGCAGCTGGGACCACAGAAGATTGGTAGAGGAAAGTGGGACAGTTTGGAGTAATCCTATGTAAGCCCCCAAATACAGGTTGAGTCTTGTCACATCATAGGTTTTCCAGTAGGCTGGTTACTTCCCAAGGATACAAGCCATGCCTCCTCTTCATCTTACACCTCCTATAAGAGGTTCCACCTCTTAGGAGAGGACCTGTGGACCAGCCTGCTGGGAGGGGAAGAGGGCACATGTGCCCCAGGTGCATGTAAGTGGCGCACTTATCCAGGCCGAGCCCTGGCTCAACCTGTTATCAAGCTCAGCCCCCTGGGCATCCTGTGTTTGGAGAAGCTCAGGGGCAAAAAGGGAGAGTGTTCTGTGAATTAAGAGCAGAGCAGGAAGGAGCCAGATAATGTGGGGCCTTGGGAGTCACATCAATGAGCTTTGTCTTTATCCTACAAAGGGAAACATCAAAGCTTCCCCAGGCAGGTATGTGTGTGGCATGACTAGATTGGTGTCCTGAAAGATCACATGATTGCATTGTGAGGAATGGATCGAATGGGTCCAAAATGGACTCGAGGTACGGCAGGTAGGTGGTTGCTGTAGAAGTCACGGTGTGAAAGGTCAGGGTAGCTCAGCACAGGGTGATGGTGCAGAAGTAGAGAAAAGAGGAAGGACTAGAGATGAGGAAGGGTTTAGGAGATCAAATCAGCAGAACTGGGAAATCAGCTGACCCAGGAGGGAAGGAGGGAGGGAGGGAGGGAGGAAGGGAGGGAGGGAGCCAGCAAAGGGAGACTCTTGCTTTATTCCTGGCTTGCTCCAAAGGGTAGGTGGTGCTGTTAGTCATGGAACCAGGAAATCCAGTTAAGAGAATGAACCAGGCTAAGGAGAAGATTAAGGGTTCTGTCTTAGGCATTTGAGTTGGACGAACTTTTGAGACATCCCAAAAGAGATGTCAGATAGGCCAGGGGATGTCTCAGTGAGGAGTTCAGAGATAATATGTGTGAGTCATCTGCAAACTGTGTGCACTTACTGGCAAATCGCCCATCTAATGTGGGTTCTTTTGATCCCTCCTCCCTGTTTAATTGGTCAGATCACTCCTTACACTAGGACTCCACTTCCTCAATTGTCTTATGGATCAAAGTTCTGTCCAGCTCTAACATTCTCTGAATCCGTGAGAACTTGAGGGTGAAGTATTGCCCAACCATCTCTGAATTCCCCTCAGAAGTTCCCCAATCTTAGGAGTGTTACTGTCTCTGGTTTGTTGGCCTTTGGGATGTTCTTGTTTTGACCCTAGTTGAGGGTCAACAGAGACCTAGTTCCGCCATCAGATCATAGACCATCCTGAGGATCCCAGAGTCCTCTTCTTGGGTTTGAATGGAAGAAGAGTGAGCTGCCCCCACTGCTGTGGCTCATACTGAGAGTCAAAGGCATGAACTGGGGGCCAAGGCAGTTTCCTGCCACAGGCTTTCCTGAGCACTTTCCCCAAGATTTTCCATTTGCAAAATGACTCCTCTCCCACCTCACCCTAGCCCACTCTTCCCTGAACTTTCTCTTCTCTGCACTCTTTCCAAAACTGTGCGGCTGGGCATCCATGCAGTGTTTGCTTATTTCACAAATGACCTAGTTTCTGATGGTGTCCCTGGTTCCACTGACCTTTCTTGGCCAGAGTAGCACATAGAATAGTCTCTTCCTGGAACTGTTTGACTGACACCCAGTCCCTCTCAGGGGTCTTGTCCAAGAGCTCAGAACCAGTTAGTCAGGGCTGCTTACTAATGACCTACAGAGATTTCATATGAACAAAACCCAAGCCCAGCACTTGAGAAGCCTTCCCACCGTATTTGAAGTGTGACCTGAATGTGACTCTGGTGAACACCACCTTCTTTGCCATACCCCAGCCTCTTTCTTGATCACTTAGTTTTTTAATTGTCCCAAAGATCATTAATGTTAGTAGATGTCATGGACAGTGGGCTTATTAGCACAGGTCTTGGTAGAAAGCACTTGTCGTCCTCCATCTCACGGAATCTCCAGAACAACCTGTGAAGTAGATTCTGTTTCTCTCACTTCACTTTCAAGAGTCTGAAAGAGATTCAGTCACTCACTGAGTTCAAACAACTGGAAGTCAAACCCAGGTTTTGTCTGGTTTGAAAATGCCAGACTCTTAATCACTCACTGTTGCCACCTTTTCTGGGTCAGCTGAGCCTGTCCTGAGAGGCTGGTTATAGTCACAAAAGACCTGATCTGTTAGAACATAGCACAAGAACCCGTTAGGCCTTATTGCCAAACACCTAGAATGGTTCCAACAAATACGTGTCAAATTGCTTTGAATGAAAGTGACATTTTGGAAGCCCTCTGTCCCACCCACCAGCACCAGGCACGACTTGAAGATCTATCAGATGCAGTGTGCTAAATACACCATTAGCATAATGCTAGCAAATCTCTAGCTGGAGTCTGAGGGTATACTCTGGGTTAAGGGCCTGAAGCAGCAACATGTTAAGCAGTCTGTTCAGCCATTAGTAAAGGGATAGCTCCTTTCCCTTCTCAGGTATGTTTAAATATCTTCCTTTTATACCAAGAAGTCTAGTTCTTGGGCACCACTTTTATCCGCTAGTGATCTGTAATAAAACAAAGTTTTCTTTAGTAAACAATGAAGCAATCACTTTTGAGAAGGAAAGAAGCAAAGTTCATTATTTTCTAAATTTACTTTTCCATTGAGAACCTAGGTGTTGGCATGACTATACTCGGAGGCTCCCAACCCTTCGGGTTCAAGACCACTGGGCATCACACAGGAATCCCACTTTTCTCTCCCCTGACGTCTTCTCGGCCGTGTCTACTGCGTCAGACTTTCTCTAGCCTCTGGGTCTTGGTCCTCACAGGGATCTCAGCTTGAATTGCCTTTCTCTTCCTCTTTGCCTGCGTCAAATCTAAGGAATCTTCTTGAATTCCCCTTTTGTCCATGCCCCCTCCCTGGACTCCCCTCTCCCCTGACCCCATCCTGGTCCAGTGCCTCTCTTTTCTATTTCCTATACCACCAGTAACAACAGAGCAATGTTTTCTTGCCTTTATCCCACTTTGTATCCACCCCAGGCACTCCATTTGCCTTAATCTCCCCATCTCCAAGCACAATCCTGACCCATGACAGGGATCATTAAATAGCATCATGGCTGGTTGCTTTTCTACTTTATCAAATAGTTGAAGAAGCATTTATTGAGTATATACTATGTGCCAGGAATCGAATCTATATCATTACTACACCATGCACAACCTTACAGAATAGGCCTGATCACTTCTACTTTAAAGATAAGGGTGCTAGAGCTGGATGTTGTGGCACATGCCTATAATCCTAGTTACTTGGGAATCTAAAGCTGGAGGATCTTGAGTTTGAGGGCAACCTCAGCAACTTAGCGAGACCCTGTCTCAAAATAGAAAGGTCTGGGGAAATAGCTCAGTGGTAGAACACTCCTAGGTTCAATTCCTAGTACTATAAAAAATAATAATAATAAAATAGATTTTTAAATTAAGTTAAAGATAAGGGTGCTGGAACTCAGAGAGGTTTGGTAACTTGTTAAATGATACATATTCATTTTATTTTATTTATTGATACTGGGAATTTTACCCAGGGGCACTTTACCACTGAGCTACATGCCCAGTCCTTTTTATTTTTTATTTTTAGACAGGGTCTCCCTAAGTTGCTTAGGATCTCCCTACGTTGCTGAGGCTGACCTCGAACTTGCAATCCTCCTGCCTCAGCCTCCCAAGTTGCTGGGATTACAGGCATGTGCAAGGATGCATATTTAGAAAGAAGCTGAGTCTAGACGTAAGCTCAAGCTTTTAGGACTTCAAGCCTTGTCTCCCTTTCTTCCTCTCTCAGGGCTTCAACTCATCCAAATCTTTGTCATCTCCAAATTGCAAATTCTATAACTCAAAAGAAAATTTCCTTCTTAAGTATTTGACCTTAAATATTACTTAGTGTCAGTTTTGTCAAATGTAAAATAAGGGATAGACTGTATGAATTCCAGGGTCTCTGAACTCCAAGGTGATGCAATTTTACAAATTAAGACAAGAAAGACCTTTACCTAAGGGAAAGACCCTTGGAGAATAAATCTGCTACAGAAGATCCCCAACTACAGACAATTGGATTTAGGATTTTTTTTACTTCATAGTGATGCAAATTCAATATGCCTTCTGTAGAATTAAGTCCTTTGAAAATAGAACATCGATCTCTTCCTGGGCTAGTGAAAAGCATTTGACACTCTCTAGTAATGCTGGGCAGAGGCGGGGAGGCACAGGGCCCGTAAGCCCTGGGATCATTGGTGCACTGTGTAGCTTGGAGGTTGGGTCGGCTGGATATATTAAATACATTTTTTGACTTGTGATATTTTTAAGTCAAAAATGCATGATGGATTGATGCAGATGTAGCCCACCATAAGTCAAGGAGCAACTGGAGAATCTGTTGGTGTTTTGTATTCTGTAGACGTGCACAGAGTGTGTGGCCTCAGCCTGAGTGAGTGTGCATAGATGCAGTGGGTGTCCCTGGGGGCTGTCACCCATCTGTGTGCAGAGTTGTGGCGTATGCCAATCGACGGATGTTCCAGGCCAATGGCTGTTCATTTCTTGGCTCTGGAAATGATCTCTCCAGCCTCTCCTGGACTGGTCTCTCCTCAGGCGAGAGGAACTCAGGTTGTTCTCCAAGAGTCCCACCAACAGCCTGTGGGCTCTGCTCACCAGGCTTGGCCTGCCCATTCCTGCTTTCTGGAGCCTGGGAGGTGCCGAGTCTTCCTCAGCCCTCCACACTTGAACCCGGTTTTCTCCTGCTCCTGGCAGAAGACAGTGTTCTTTGAGGCCTCAGCCCCAGCACACTGCTCCCTCCTGCCACCCTCTCCCTGTGCCCTGTCTGCTTCTCAGGTGGAGAAGCCACATCTCCAGGAGAATGAGCAGAAGTCCTGCTCCACAGCCACCTGGGAATGAGCCTGGCCAGCAACAGCAATGAAGGAGGCGGAGATCTCCATGGGAAATGCCTGGGAAAGGCATTATGGGGCCATAATTACATGTTTATGATCATCACCATCATCACCATCATCACCATGAAGCACACAGATGGAGAGAGAGTGAGAGAGAGCCGAGAAAACTGAGTCAGAAAGAAGAGGTACAGAGAGGTAGGGCTGTCACAGAAGAGGATGGATGTGACCTGGAGACCAGACCCTGGGCCACTCTGGAAGTATTCACCCTTGGCCAGAAGCTAGCTGGAGTTTAGGCACCCCAGACCCTCCCAAGAGCCATCCAAGAGCCTTGAGGCAAAGGACCCCTATATTTTTCTTGATTATGAGCCCAACCACTGTGAGTACACAGGCCCTAGAGACTGCAAGGTGAAGACACAATGGGCTAGGACTGGGTAGGAGAAAAGGTGGGGTGCGGAGGGTGGGGATGCAGGACCAGTGGAAAGGAAAGGCATTTGATGTCAAAATCCCGCTGTGCAGCAGAAAGCAAAGCTTCACAGGGATTCAGGAGGAGGCACCTCACTGGCTTCCTTCCTTCCGGGCCCTGACCTAGAGAGAAGCCTGGAGCCAGGAAGCACCTCATCCCCAGGCACCCTGCACCCTGCACCTCCACCCCAACCTCCCTGCACCCTCCCCTACTCCTGGTCCCCCTGCCAAGGGGTCCTCCTTCTCTGTTCAGACTTAAGGATGTAGCAGGTCCCCACCTTGGAGGCCCCACCCAGAGACAGCTGGGGGAGGAAACGCCCAGGATGCTTGTGCCCCACCTTTACTTGTCTGGCCGGTACATCCGAAGGGAGTGTGGGTGGGGAGAGAATCTGCAGAATCTCCCTGGCTGTGCTCTAGACAGTGCATGGAAAATATGTAAATGCTGTGCAAAAATAGCATGCAAATTAGCATGTCTTCCTCCTGGGCATCTTCTGTCCAACCCTTCCCTCCAGAAGGTCCGGATCCTTTAGGCCCATGCCCCACAAAACATGCAGGGAGGCTTTCTTACACTCCCCACCTAACAGCCTTGGGGCCAGTTTCTCCCCTCCCCTCCCCCACCTCAGTCCAGGCCTCCCTCACCCTCCCCCAGCCCACTCAGGGACCCCTTTCCACCATGTGTGTTGGTGTCTGCCACCCTGACTCAGCAGGGCCCTCTTCTCCCATTCAGACCTTAGAAAAGGTGGGAGGAAGTGGGAGCTTCCCTGGGAATCCCACCCAACACTAGATCCCTGGGTGCCTTGACAGAAGATCCCAAACTCTCCAGTCAAAGGCTTTTCTGGACCCTTTTATTATAGCTATTTCTAGTATTACAATTTTCATCAAGAGGGAAAGAGTCCCTGGATCCCAGAGGGTGAAATTCAAAATAAAGAAGCAAAGTACACATCAGCTTGGAGCTGATCTAAGCTGTTTAACTCAGCATTCCAAGAATGGAATGAAGAGCAATTGCCCCAAGCTACCTGGTGTAGTTTGGCCAAGATCAGTTCAGGAACTGCCCCAGGTCCCTGCTCCCAGGAGCTGTCAGGCTGCCCCAGATGGACAGAAATGAGATTCTGTGCTCCTGTCCTCAGAGTGCCAGGCTGGTTGGTTGCATCTGCCCGACATGGTGTATGTCGGACCCTGGCAGCACCAACTCAGCCTGGCCCTACCTTCTCTCCAGCCCCTGCTCTGAACTGGAAGGAAGCCCCCACACCCACTGCCCTCCCATGCTTGGCCCAGATTCAAATGGGCCTGACCACAGCTCCTGGTATAGAGAGAAAGGCCAGTGATCCATTAGCCTGACTCTGCCTGGGACAGGAAATGCTTCAGCCACTTTCAAAGGCACTGACACCAGGGAAAGGAAACAACATGGGGTGGGTCTCCAGGGCAGGCCAAGGCCTTCCAGAGGAAGAAGTGAAAAGGCCAGGCCCTGCACCCTGGAGAGAGGACCACACACTACCTATGGCCTGGCTATAGAGTCCAGAGGGAGCAAGGAGCCTGGACTGCCACTAAATCCAGCACCCATGGACAGCTGGCCTTGTGGCTGCTCCACATTAGCCAGGCCTTCTTCCTGGGCCCCCTCCAGGGAAGGGACCCCACTGGCTCTGAGTAGCCACCATCCAGAACATCACTCCTCGGACACCAAGTAAGACTCCATCCTGACCCCCAGGACTGAAAACTCTCTTCCTTTCAAAGACTTTGAAGAGCAGTGACTCTCACTTACAGAGGTACCCACTGTCAATTGAGGTCTAACTACCGTCCTTCTGGCTGCAGTCTAAGTTGATTTTTTCCATTTGCTCTCAGTAAAGAAATCCTGGGTCTGAAAGTGATTGTGGTAAATCAGGCACCAGGTGTCCCCTGCCACACACTGGCAGCCTCCTGCTCAACCCAGACGGGGGATCCCATGGCAATCTGGCCCATTTCCTCTCCCACTCCCAGAGATTAAGCGTGATGACTGGATGCTCACCTGTGCCCTCTGCTGATGTGGGTAGATACATTACCTGTTGAATCAGCACAGCATCCTTAGGAATATCCACATTTTAAAAAGAAGTTGCTGCTTAGTATCTTGCTCAAGTTCTCACAGTTAGTAGGGGACAGAGCCAGGACTGAGATCCAAGATTGACAGATTCCAAAGCTAAGCCCTTAGTGACTGCGCTGTGGCCCCTGTTACTTCATCTCCCCCAGAGCTCCAAGTCAAGGGGGCAGAGGTGAGTCCACAGAGTGAGGACAACATTGACATTTTTTAATAAAAACTACAGTCACGTTATAGATTCATCAGTGGCCACAATAGGGCAAAGGCCCCTGAAAGACACTTCTTGAAGTATTTGAGGCTAGCCATTCATTCTCCTCCATGATCCTTCCCTATGTGGTTGCTCCCTCCTCTCCCAGAGGTCCTTAAAGATTTTGAGTCTTTCAGCCTCTTCAATAGGGCAAGAGATATGCTGCTGTATCTCTTCCTGCCTGTCCCCTCTCCCTGGAGCAGAGTGTTAGTCCCATCTCAAATCAGCTATGAATTCTCATAGATAGGAGGAAAGAGAGCTGAGTAGAGAACTGGGGAAAGGGAACAAGACCAGATTCTTCCGTGGGAGGTGAGTTTCCAGCCATAAATTCATTCCAGAATAAATAGCACCACCCACATTTTACTCGTGGGCAGATTGGATATAGTGTGACACTAGCGCAGTCCACTGGGACATCATGGATCGGCTCCCTGAGCACCTGGACTGTCTCATAGGCAGCCCCCTGGCCAGCCCTTGGCTAACCCAGCCTTCCACCCGAGACCCTCTGGCTCCACTTGGAACCCCTGACACCTGAAGTCTGGTGCGAGCTTTGCTGGGGCCTAGAGAGCCAGGCTCAACTACAGGTCTTGTGGGAATGGCCAGGAAGATTGGAGAAGGTAGGGCATCCTATCCCTGACCTTTAAAATCCTGCAGATATTCATGCATTGTCAGTAGAAGACTAAACTGGTACCACCTAGAAGACTTTTTGGCTGTCTACAAAAGCTAAATATAAGCCTACCCAGCAAGGCCACTTCTGGTATGTAATCAACAGAAATTAGTGCTTTTGCTCACCCAAAGATGCCTGCAGGAGAGTTCCCAGCAGTTTTATTCGTAATAGCTCCAAACTGAAACTGAAAACAACCCAAATGCCCATCATTAGGAGAATGAATAAATGAATTGATTATATATATTTTTATACAGCAATGAAAAAGAAGGAACTTCAACACTCAGCAACAATCACGAGCCTCACGGGAACGCTGCTGAGCCCAAGAAACCAGACACAAAGAGCACTTACTCTGGAATCCTGTTTCTACAAAGTCAAGAACATGCAGACTGAAATGTAGCAGCTGAGGGGAGGCAGATTTTCTGGGAGCTCACATGAGAAAGTCCAGCGGGTGCTGGACATGTTCTTCTGTGTTTGTGGGGGTTGAGGCTTTGTGTGTGTGTGTGCGTGCGTGTGTGTGTGCGCGTGTGTGTGTGTATGCACTCATGTGTTGTATATGTTCAATTAGCTGATGAACTGCCAGAGGTCAGGATTGTATTACGAAATTCCTCCTTCATACCACACCACCTGCAGAGAATTTATTTCAACAAAATGTAGTGTGTAGCCACGGCACACCAAGCACACTGTTCTGAGGACTCAGGGTATAGCAATAAGTAGCAAAAATCTCTGCTGCTGTCACAGAGCTCGTGTTCTAGGGATGTCAATCAAGGATGGAAGTTACAGGGTGGTGGAAAAGATCTTTCTGATTTGCTCTGGTATGTTGGGCAATCATTCTCCTGGCTTCACATTTTCAGGGGATGATCTCCAAGCTGCTTGTTGGTGGGACTGGGAAGAAGAGTGGGATAAGCTTTTACAACAGCTGCATTGCCAGTCAACCCTTGAAACCCACTTGGTTTCAAACCATGTGTCCCTAGAGCAGGCAGGGAAAATCCCAAAGAGGTCAGGTCACCTGGAAGGCCAGTGTGATAGAAGGTCGATGAGCTACAAAGCAGATTAATTCTGATCCCTGGTCCTATCACACCTTTTCTCCATATCACTGTGGGCAGGTCCCTAATCTTTTGAGCTTCCTTTTTTCTCATCTGTAAAATGAAATGGTCATAGCTATTTCAAACAACTAGTGAAAGGACTGAATGAAGTGGATCAGAGTTTGCTGGGCATTCAGTGGTTGTGAAAGAAATAGTAGCTATTAGGATTAATTGGAGAGACAGAAGTAAACACATCCAAACTGAGTCATGCACCGGCCTCCCACTCCAACCTAAAGTATGCTCGCCCACTTCCTCAGCCTCACACACAGCTCCTGGAACTCCTACGCCCTCTGCCAAATCAGGACGAGTTCCACCTTCAAAACCTGGGAAGCACCTTCCTCAGCAAGTCTTCCTGGAAGAACCTGTCCATTCCTGGCAAAGCCCCCTCCACATCCCTGCTCCTCTCAGGGCTGAACCCCATCAGCCAATGGCAGGGGCTGTCTCCAAACCAGCCAAGGATCCAGACAACAGCCACTCTGGAGGCTTCAAGGGTGACCTGCAGAAGCCACTCCCCTTTCCAAGGTCTTTGCATGTGACTGCCAACCTTGTCACTCAGCCTCTCCTCCCAGCAAGCAGCCAAACGGAGTCTGAGACTCCCTTCAGGACTCAGTGTGAACACCTCTTCCTCCAGGAGACCTTTCTTGCCTCCCAAACGGAAGCAGATGCTTTATTTTACCTTCTCGGGCAATTCAGTCACTGTCCTTCAGAGCACGGTCAGCTAACGGTAATTAGGGAACAGCAAGGCTCTTAAATGCTGGTGTCCCATGAAACAGAAAGTTCTGTGAGGACAGAGACAGGCATGTGGTTTTCCCTCATATCATCTCAGTGCTCCAGCCCAGTGCCTCACATCGTAGAAATGCAATAACT
This sequence comes from Glaucomys volans, assembly GCA_020662805.1. Lineage (NCBI taxonomy): Eukaryota > Metazoa > Chordata > Mammalia > Rodentia > Sciuridae > Glaucomys > Glaucomys volans. Next base: position 95,363 of record JAJEJO010005059.1, on the reverse strand, counting down.
ACTTGTTGAATGAGTGAATGAATGGGTACAACCTCTCTCCACCATGCCCAGTGCTCAGCATAAATCTGTCCACAGATCAACATGAAGGTCAGGTATGAAGACCTTCTGGCTTGGGGTATAGCTCAGTGGCAGAGCAATTGCCTAGATGGGTTCCATCCCCAGCATTGAAAAAAAAAAGTGCTTTAAAGACCTTTTGCTTCCAACTGTGATAAAGTTCTTACTTTTTATAGTTTATTTTTTGTGATGTGTTTCTTCCTGGGTATGGTTGAGCCACTTGTCTCCAGGATTTTTGTACATTGCAAACCTTCCCCACCCCCTCCTCTAGAAACACATTGCCCAGTAAGAGGAAAACACCCCAAAGTGTTTCCCTACCATAAGAGGCTGGGTGCTGGGCTGGCCCCCTGTAGCAACCACAAGCTAAATATACCCTGCTTTGCATCCTGTTTGCTTTGAAGCACACCTGGAAGATATGCTTCACAGGCTGGGAATTGCCCCTCACTAATTCACCAGCTCAGCTCCAAGGAGCAGACCCCACTGCCTTTGCTGAGAGAGCCTGGCTCCACCACTGACTCCCCAACCCCATGCAGTCCCAATGTTTGTAGTTTGCCTTTGCCTGGTTCTAACAGGTGATGGTCCCCATCAAAAGCCTTGGGCAATAGTCAAAACCCAGGGGCTGTGGCCAGGCAAGCACAGAATCTGAAGACTAGGGTCTGGTCCAGTAACAAATAGCTTCGCTTCTCTGCATTTGCTTCCTTGTTGGTAAAACAGGGAGTGTGGAGGGATCATGTCTGCACTCCACACTTCATGGTGACATAAGAGTCAGCTAGGTGACTGGGATGTAGCTCAGTGGTAGAGCACCTGCCAAGCACGCATGAACTCTCCCCCCAACACACACAAAGGGTCAAGCAGGAAAATGGAGGAGTCCTGCAATGGGCCGGACACCTACACGGCACTCAGGAAACAAATGGAGGAGACCAGTCCCTGCCTTTAGTGGGATTAAGTCAACAGTGAAAATACAATATGGCAGAGGAGTGGAAGGGCTGCTCTCCATGGGGTCTTGACACCCATGAAAGAAGAAGATGCCAGGGTCAGGGGCACTGATGTGTGTTGTAAGTCACTTACCCGAGTGCTCCATGCCTCCAGGGCTGTGGTGAGGAATTCGTGAATGATCACATGTTAAGTGCTGAGAAGAGCTCTAGAGCAAAGTAAGTGCTAAGGAAGTGACAGCCATCATCATTGTTGTCCTTTTTTCCTTAATTAAGCCAACACACATGAACAAGTCTCTGCGTTAGGCAAGGGGAGCGTGTCAGTAAACATATCCAACCGAAGCTCACGTTCTGGAAGGGGAGAGAACAAACCAATCAAGAGCAGTGGGTAATAGGTTTGGTGATGAGAAAGGGTGTTTTTACAAAGGGGTGCAGAATGGGGGGTGGGGGGGTTAAGTCACGCCAGGGCGTAGGGGAGGGAGCCAGCTGCCAGCACTGGGCCAGGAAGAAGGGAGGTGAGTGAAGTGAAGGCGTGAGGGGCCCGAAGTCAGCCAGCTGGAGGACAGTGGTCCACAGAGGAACAGCAGGGCTCTCTCCCACATGACCATCAGTATGTCTGCAGCCGTAACATGGAAATGAGCAGTTTCTACGGGGATGAAATTAGGTGGCAGACACCCAGCGCATACCGTGCACACAGAAAAGTAAGCCTCCCAGTTCCTGGGAGAAGCTCAGGGCCAGATCAGGCCTCCTTCTCTGGCGCAGGGCCCTTTCTCTTGGCCTCTGTCGGGCCCCTCGAGGGCTGCCTGGGCTAGTCTCCACAGAGCCTGTGCGACAGGCCACTGCATCCTTGGGACAAGCGAGGGATCTCCAACTAGTGCCTGGAAGGTGAACACCAGCCCTGTTGCCTTCTAACTGTGGGTCCTTGACCAGGGAAAATAACAGCCATCACTTAAGCCAGGCCCTTGATCATTAATCCCTCCACCAGTCCTGGGAGACAGACAAGGAACGTAAGCCACAGGAGGTTCGCACAGTGGCTGGGGCTGCTCTTTGGTGGTGTGTGGACATGTGAGGTAAGGCATCCCACAGGTGCTGGTGGCTCTCTTGGCCTCTTGAGTGCAGGTGGAGCCCAGAATGAGAAGAGGAGTGGTCCATTATTTGGAAAAGCACTTGTTCTACTGCCTCCAGCCCACAAAAGCTAAGGCAGGAGCTTATTCCCAGACTCCTCCTTTCCTGCCGGACCACCTCTAGTCCCAGCCCCCAGCCCCTAGAGGGACTACTCTAGGGGAAGGAAGGCACAGCTGGCTGGCTCCTCCTCCCTCCACATGGAGGGTGGGGTCTAGCTGCCCAGCTTTGACCCCTCACCATGCCCCTCGACCCCTCACCTGGTTCCACCTCCAGCCCTCCATTTCCCTTTGAGCCCTGTGATTGCCCCACTTTCTTTCAATGCTCACTTTGAGGACCCATGGGCATCAGAACCAGAGATGGGCTGGAGGAGTTGCACAGGGCTGCTCTGGTAAAGACAAGTCTGGCCCAGCCTGCTTCGAGCTGAGAAGGTGAGGAATTGGCCAGCTGGGAGGACAGCAGGTCCTGGCAGAGGAGGGAGCCAGGGCTGTCGATTAAGTCTAGAGCCCTGTAGTGAACTCTGGCTCCTCCTGGAGAAGCTTCTCCCCAAGATTGAAGCAAATGTGTGGACACTGAGCTCTCACCCTTGCATCCTGGGCTGTGTCAGGGGCTCTTCTCTGGATGCTGCCCCTACCCACACTAGGAAGGGTCTAGAATAGTGCTCACTGTTACATTAACTAAATATGTGAGCTTCAGTCATCTTCATGGTTACTTACAAAGGTCACTTGGTGCCTTATTTATGTTCCTCTTCCCTTCCCCCATTGTCAGCAAACTTCTCTGAGGATAGAGCAGGGTTTATTGTAGGATTCCCATGTCTATGGATAAATAAATTCATGCCATGCTTCATAGATGTTAGTCTAATTAAAGTAGCAAAGTCTTTGATTATTCCTACTTCATATCTGGATGTCTTCTCCATACTGTGGGTGCAGATGTGGTCACAATAAAATGCACTGACTCTTGTGCCTCCTTTCAATGGGCCTGAGACCCTTGACAAGTCTAGACAAGTTCCCCACATTCCCCCCTTCTTTAAATTTCTCCACCCGAGTCTCTGCCCTCCCAATGGCCCCACTTGCATCACCAGCCACTGCTAAAATCTGTGAATTGCTTGACCTTGGGTGTCAGAAGCCATGTACTTAGGGTTACATTCAGTTGGAGGGGGTCAGAGCCATCATGGGACTGGTCTTCTCATTTTGTTCTGTTTCCTCTTTCTAGGGCTCAGACCAGCATTGAGTTAGAATATTGTTTCCACTGATGGGCTGTGGTCACTGCCCTGCTGCCATCAAACTGTTACTCACCTCCTTCCTGAGGTAAATCCTTCTTGGAAGCTGTAGAAACTTCAAGCAAAATTTCTCTAGGTTGGCGCCACCAGCCAGACACAGTCAGACTCTGTCATAGCCCTGTGGACATGGGTGGTTATCTGAGGAATCATGCACACACACCTCTACGTGCATAATCACACACACACACACACACACCCTCACTCGTGCACGTATACCCTCACACCCACTCATGCTCTTATCCTCACCCTCATACACACACATTCACCCTCACACATTCACACACTCACCCCTCCCCCATTCCCTCTACTGTCCACAACTCACAGAAGGTACACTGTGACCAACCCACAGAGCTCATACTGTAATAGGGGTCATTTCCTGCTTACGAGCACCAATGTGGTAGGGATGTGGAAGGTTTTAAAATCTCTCTTGTTCTGGATCCCTGTATCCCTTAAACCCCCACCCCCCCACCCACCAACAACCTGGTTATTGCAAATGGAGTCCCCTACACCTATCAACACCCCTAAAGACCCAGGGCTAGGGAGGGCCTAGCCCACTGCCCAGGGTGACCTAGGAATGACAGAAGGGCTCTGCAGGCCCTGCCATCTCTGGATGCTTCCTAGCTGGGATTGTGAACCTGGAGACTTCTGGGGACCAGCAGAAGAGGACTCAGAAGCAGTGCCAACAAGGATCTCCTTTGCTCCTGGCCATCTGGGCACATCTGCTGTCTACTTCCAGCCTGCCATGACTTCTCAGCCATCTCTCAGACCCAGGTCCAGAGCCGTGCCTGTCTGTGACTCGGCTTCCTTCTTATCTCTCTCAGCTCTCATCCAACCTCCCTCCCTCTGCCCAGGTCTCCCTCTGACTTGCAGGCCCAGTTCCACACACATCTTGTGCCTTCCTGTCCTCCCCCTCTATCTCTTTGGCTGTCACTGACTTCCTTGTGGTTTTCACCTTGCCTGGCAGCTGGTGGCTCCATTCTTGTCCTCTGGAGGACAGGGCCTTTCAGGAATCCCTTCTGAGAAAAAGCCATGCTCTGTCTGGGAGACAGAGGAATGGATGGGGGAGGGCTGGGGGGCAAATATAGCTCTTTATCTGAGTGCAGAGAGGAGCAAGCAGAGAAGCATCTGGAAAATGAGCAGAGGGGGAGCAAGTCCAGGGTGGGCAAGAGCAAGACAATTACCAAAGCTCGAGAAGCAATGAAGAAGCTGTCACCTGACAGGAGCATTGTCTATGCCAGGAGTGGGATGGGGAAAGAGGTCTCCTTCTGAGTCTCCACAGGGAGTCTACGGCCCTCCTGTGTCTGGGATGTGTGTCTTTGGAGCAGTGATGGACAGGGGATCCTCCCTGACAACTGGATGAAAAACTCCTATCTGGGCTGCACAAGATCACAAGATCAGAAGTGAGCCTCAAAGACACTGGGGATAGGCCTTAGAACTGCCAGTCTCAGGTAGCAGGTGTATTGAATTTCCATTAACCCAGTGTCTGTGGGGAGCTGGACATGGTGCTCAGGGGGTCCTCCCCCTCAACTTCCATGTGCACCTGCCCAGTGCTGACCCTGGGTTCCACAGAAAGTTGGGCCTGCATTACTCCCAGAATTCAAGGTTCAGGGTAAAACAGGCTAAGCAGGGGATTGCCTCTGGAGCAGTGGAGGCTGGGACTGGGAAGGTACTGGGAACCAGGGGCTCAGGAGGGCCACCAAATGTAGATTTTGGTGCCCTCCTTGTTAGCTTTAAAAATCTGGTCAATATATAATGGAATACCACCCTTCCTCCCTTGCTGACCTCTGTGCCTCCCACACCCACCAGTGCACATCACTGGACCCATCAAGGCCCTTATTCCTCCCCCAAGAAAGTTTGGCCCCACTTCTTCTTTTTTTAGTATTTTTAGTTGTAGATGGACACAATACCTTTATTTTGTTTTTTATGTGGTGCTGGGGATTGAATCCTCATGCATGCTAGGCCAGCACGCTTCCACTGAGCCACAAATCCAGCCATCAGCCCCACTTCCGAGTCCCTTCCCTTCACATGAAAGTCCTTCTCCTCCAGTCCACTCAATCTCCACCCTTTCCACCAACCCAGGTGCCACCTCTGTAAAGTCCCCTGACCCTGGGAAGCTCTGGCCTGTCCTGGCCCCTCGGCTGCAGCCTGTGGCCCATCGATACTGATTGCTGCCTATCATTCCATGTGGGTTTTCCTCAATTGCTACTCTGCTGCCAAGGATAAGTGTCTGTGTTATAAATACTTTTTTTCTGGGACATAAACATTATCACCCTACTCTTAATTTATTTGTAGCATCATTACCATTTGTACGAATTCTCCCACAGAAAATTGCTTTTGGTGAAAACTTTTGAAATGATACCCATTTCCTGCACACTTTCATTTGCTCTTCACCACACCCCTTGGGGATGGACGCTGTCCGCTATTTCTAAGAGGAGAGGAGGGCAGTTCAGAGCACAGCAAAAGCAGCCAGACTAGATTCTGACCATTTGAAATGGCTGCCCTTCCTTCTTCCCCAGAGTTCTCCCTTTGCATGGCTTCCGGACACCAGCCTTCCCTGGCCTCCCTCCATTCTCCCTCATGGCTCCTTCTTTTCTCCTGGGATTCCTAAAGGTAGTGCTCAGGGCTCAGCCTTGACCTTGTCCCTATCTGTACCCACTGTCTTGGGATGTCACTCACCACCTTCTATAGGATAACACCCCAAATTCACACTTCTAGCCCAGATAGTCCTCTTGTAGACCTGACTTATGCACTGTTATGGTTTAGATCTGGAATGTCCCCCCAAAAGCTCATGTGTTGAAAGCACAGTCCCCAAGACAGTGAGGTTCAGAATTGGGGTTTTTAGGCATGATTGGATCATGAGGGTCTGACTTCATCAGATGGATTAATCCATTGATAGTTGAGTGGATTACTGGAAGTGGGTCCTGGTTGGAGGAAGCAGATCACTGGGCACATGTCCTGGAAAGGCTAATCTTTCCCCACCTCTCCTGCCCCTTTTCCCAGCTGCCACACCCTTCTGAATGATACTCTGCCTCAACTCAGGCCCAGGGCCACAGAGTCAGCCAACCATGGACTGAACCTCTGAAACCACGAACCAAAATCAAGAGCCCAAATAAACTTTTCCTCCCCTAAATTGTTTCAGTTAGATATTTTGGTCACAAAGACACAAAGCTAACTATCACATGTACTTAACTCCTCATAAGTAACCTGACAGACAGATCAAATGGACTATTTCTAAGGCAGAATCCTCCCAAACCTCCTCAGGATCCACCCTGCAAACCTGCAGCTCCCTTTCTTCCCCATCTCTCCCCTCAGTTACTCAGGTCAAAGACCCTTAGGGCTTTTTTAACTCCTCTTCACGTATACTAAATCCAGTCCACTGGGAGATCCTACTGGCTTCTCCCTCACTGTTATCCTGGTCAGCAGTGGGAGGACTGCTCTAGGAGAGAAGTCAGCACACTGCACTTCTCCACTCGGAGACCTGCAGTAGCTCCTCCTTCATTTAAAATAAAGCAGAAGCCCGTGAGGGGCGCACACCTGTAATCCCAGAGGCTTGGGAGCCTGAGGCAGGAGGATCATGAGTTCAAAGCCAGCCTCAGCAAAAGTGAGGTGCTAAGCAACTCAGTGAGACCCTGTCTCTAAATAAAATACAAAATAAGGCTGGGGATGTGGCTCAGTGGTTGAGTGCCCCTGAGTTCAATCCCTGGTACCCCCCCCACCAAAAATATGTTTTAAATAAAATAAAGCAGAAGTTCTTTTGATGGTGTTTATACCCAAAGTGATGTACCCCTGTTCCTGGACACCTCCTCCATCCCCTACTCTCACCATCAGTCCCTCCCCTCCAGCTTCTTGCTCTCCAGCTGTTGCTCAAATACACTGGTCTGTCCCTCCATCTCTGCACCTCTGACCAGGCTGTTTCCTCTGCCTGGACCACAGGTAGACACCACAAGGATAAGTCCTTTACTTCCCTGACTGTCCTGTCAAGATTGCAGCCAGAACCAGCCTCCACCTCAGCCACACGCTTTCCTGATACCCCCTTTCTCTGATTTTTTTTTTATGTGTTCCGTAGCCTCTGTGCCCCAATTTACTTACTTCCTATGGCTATTTTTGACTCTCTCCCTGCCCTCCACTGAAAGCAACTTAAGGTTAGGGATCTTTGTCTTTTTGGTCCCAGACACTTATAATGATAGCTAGCACATGATAGGAGCTCAATAAATACTGGCTGCATGAAAGAACAGATCATCCCTGGCTGGCCTTTCACTTTTCTGTGCGCTGGAATTTCATGAGGCCCTGTCTGGGAGACTGGCCAGGTAGGCATGCTGTGTTTTCTTAGCCCAGTGACCTGGGAACAGGAAAAGAAGGCCTTAGAAAGCCAGAAAACTGCTGGGGCAAGTTTGGCTGGTCCAGTTTAAATTTTTAAAAGAAATAAATAAATAAAAAGATCACGGCTCAGGTTGGGCTGAGCTCTGATGGGCCTTCTTCATAGCCCCTCCCTCGTGGCCCACCAGTCCCAAACCTGAGGGGCCCAACTGAGCTTGTCACCCAACCTACTCATGTCACCCGGCCTGCAGTGTGCCCCACCTACCTACCGCCCCGACCTGTTTCCTCCCATTCACTCCGCCCCAAGGCTTCTCTAAACACCTCCCTGCAGGGGAAGCTACCTCCTGAGCTCCACTCTCACACCCAGATCAAAGCAGGCTTGCTTTGATCTGAAGGCCCACAGCACCAGACACAGATACCTTAAATAGCCACTACCAGACTCCTATGCACCACTGGGTGCTTTACATTATGGGAACGGCTATGGAAGCATATGGATTCCCTTCATATCCTAGCTCCTCTACCAGTGGACTTCACAAAGGAGGACGAGTCTTCTGTGCTCCCAGAATTCTCATTTCCTCATCAGTAAGGAAGGAAATAATGCTACCTTAGGGGCTTTGTGTTTGCAGTAATCTCAGCACTGCACCCAGCACCCAGGGAGTACTCTCACAAACCGTGCCCAACAGGTGTCCCCATGAGTCAAGCATCCACAGGTGCCACCTATGGTGGGTGGGGATGTGGGGGCAGCCTTCTGAATGGCAGCTTCAAGTTTCAGGGCTGCAACCCAGAATTACCACTGGACTTCTGTCTCTGGAGCAAGAAGATAGAGGAGGGACCCCAGAAACTCCCCTAACTTTTTGCTGAGAAACGAGTGATGTTTAGTAGAGAGAAATATCAACTGGTGTTATAAAAAGATTTAAGACTCATCTGCAAAACCCCTGGAGAGTGAGAGGGCTTGAGAGTCAGGCAACTCTGGGTTCAAATCCCAGTTCATAGGAAAGAAATCTGGGAGGACACGTGGCTTCTCTGCACAGGGTTTGCCTCCTCCCCAGACCTTTCATCAGCCCACTGTTGACAATGCGTGTCACATTAGGCTACCGCCTCTGAGTCCCCAGCCTCTCTAGGGCCAATGGGCAGTGGAGGAGGATGGCTTGTCCCTTGTGAGTGGCTGTACCTCAAGGTCTTCATCTCTAGAGGGGACTTTGCACTGCCTGGCACAGCAGCCTGTACTTCTGTTACCCTGTAAGAAGTAAAATTGTGACTTGCAGCTACCTGGGCAAAGTAAGTCCCACCCTGAGAAGGCTGGCATTTCCAAACATCTTTAAAACAAAAAAGAAAATAACAGCAGAGTTCTCTGCTGCTGTGCATCTCCAAGCAAAGTCAGGGAGAATGAGCCTCCCTCTCCCCCACTGGCCCGGCTTCCACTCCTCCACTCCTCCTCCCCAGGCCCAAGCTCCACATCAAAATAACATGTTTAAATATTCAGTTTTGCATGAAATACACTAGAATTGTGAAGCTTGCAATGTCTCCTGAGGATTATCCAAATCCCTTAATCTCCTTCTTTCTTATAATATCTTATGGGAAAAATAATTTTGACAAATGCATTTTTAAATTGCACAAGTGTGTTAAAAAACATAACCCTAGAATATGTCAAGAAGGGTCTTCTCTATCAAAATGACAACTAGTCTTACACTGCACCAGGTCTTGTATGTGTGCGTGTGCGGGTGTGTGCATCTAATCCCAGCTTCCTCACTTACTTGTGACCTAGCACAAGACGCTTAGCACCCTGAGCCTCATTCTATTGACATTCTTCAATAATAACTCATCAGGCATCTTCTATCAGGTAGTTTTCTAGGACCCAGGTACACAGTGAACAAAATGAGGCTTACCCTGGTGCATGAGAAGACCAGTGAATTAATTACATACCTCAGATCATTTCAAGGATTTAGAATAACAATGAAGCTACGTAGAGGCAGGGCGACCTGAGTTGCTGTGGGGATTATGCTGAACGCCAGGCCCTAGGAAGAAGTCTAGTTCTTCTAGACCCACGGCCCTCTGACCAAGGGGTGAAATGCCCCATCCCCTTTCATGATGTGTTTTTCTTCTTTCTCTGTCAGCAGAAATTCAGAATGAGGGGCATGGGAAGTTAGAGAGGAGAGGACCTCAGGGATACTCTTCAATTTTTTCTAAAACTATGTATTGAGCCCAATATGTGCCAGGCACTGAGGATGCAGTGGGTACCCTGTACAGCCTTGTTTAAATTGGAAAGTTTTATATAAAGGCTCTGACTTCTGGCCCTTGAGAAATTGGAAGTTCTGGCAATACTGGGCCTTCCCTTGGGACAACAATTAGCCAGTGCCAAGAGGTAGCTGCTTAGTTCAAATAGCACTGTTTGAACTAAGCAGTATTGGGCTCACTATTCTTTACTGCCTGGTTGTGGAATTCCTGTATGTGAATTTGCAAACCCTGACCCAGGTTTTCACCATAATGAGAACATACACACATTGAATACTGAAAGAAATGAAAATATATGAAAAAGTCTGACATAGAAGGGTGAGGTCAAGTTTTGTTCTTGTTTATTTTAATTATTTATTTATTTTTAACTTTTGCCCATCTAGAAGCCAAGTCTTTCCCCTTGTTTCTGGGTAGGCTTGTGACTACTTCAGCCAATAGAGTCCAGTAGAGTTATCCATATGTGTGACCTCAAAGGCTAGGTTAGAAAAGGCCACATGCATCTGGAAAACTCACTTCTGGAGCCCAGAGCTACCATGGGAGAAGTCTGCTTGCCCTGGGCTGCCATGCTGTAAGGAAGCCCAAGCCAGGAAAGGAGACCATGGGATCACAGGTCAGTTGACAGCTGAAGCTGGGTCCAGCCTTTGAGCCATCCCTGTCCAGGCACCAAATCTGTGAATTAAGATGCCTCCAGGTGATTCCAGTCCTAGCCATCCAAGTGACCTTCAGCTGTTCAAGTCTTACAGGCTGAGACCACAGACACTGTGGAGCAAAAACAAGCTATCTCTACTGTGCCCTCTCTGAACTTCTGACCATAATAATGCAAAATAATTGCATTTTATATTACATTTTGGAGTAGTTTGTTCTGCAGTAACAGATAATCAGAATAGCATCTCTGAGGAAGAAACAAACTGAGTTCAGGGCTGAAGGATAGTTAGGTAAGAAGGAGGGCAGAAGGAGGGCACTAGGGAAGAGCATTTCAAACAGGAGCCCAGAAGGTACAAAAACCCTCTGGTGGGAGGAATCTGGGCTTAGGAACTGAACAGACACTTCACAGCAGAAGAAATGCAATCAATCAACAAACATATGAAAAAATGTTCATTATCGCTAGTAATTAGAGAAATGCAAATCAAAACTACTCTAAGATTTCATCTCACTCCAGTCAGAATGGCAATTATCAAGAATACAAGCCATAATAAGTGTTGGTGAGGATGTGAGGGAAAAGGCACACTCATACATTGCTGGTGGGACTGCAAATTGGTGAACCGCTATGGAAAGCAGTATGGAGATTCCTCAGAAAACTTGGAATGGAACCACCATTTGAGCCAGTTATCCCACCCCTAGGTTTATACCCAAAGGACTTAAAATCAGCATACTACAGTGACACAGCCACATCAATGTTTATAGTAGTTCAATTCATAATAACTAAACTATGGAACCATCCTAGATGCCCTTCAACACGTGAATGGATAAAGAAAATGGGATACATATACACAATGGAATATTACTCAGTCTTAAAGAAGAATGAAATTATGGCATTTGCAGGTAAATGAATGGAACTGGAGAATATCATGCCAATCCCCAAAAACCAAAGTCCAAATGTTTTCTCTGATAAGTGGATGCTGATCCATAACGGGGAGGGAAGGATGAAGGGACTTTGAATTGTGCAGAGGGGAGTGAGGGGAGGGGTGGGAATGGGGGGATGGGAAGGATGGTGGAATGAAATGGACATTATTACCCTATGTACATGTATGATTACACTACTGGTGTGACTCTGCACCATGTTCAGCCAGAGGAAGGAGAAGTTGTGCTTCATTTGTGTACAATGTGTCAAAATGCATTCTACGTCATGTATAACCAATTAGAACAAATTTTTAAAAATTTAAAAAATTAATTTAAAAAAAACATCAAAGAGGGCTGGGTGTGGCTCAGTGGTAGAGTACTTGCCTCGCATGCACAAGGCCCTGGGTTTGATCCCCAGCATCACAACAAACAAGTAAAACAAAACACCAACAACAGCAAAAGATCAAAGAGAAAGACAAATCCCCTAGGTATGCTGAGCACAAAAATATTCACCACTGGGACTCACATGCTTAAAACAATTGGAAGAGCTAAAAAAGCAAAAGTCAACAAGCTGTTACTAGACTTCAAATTTGTCACCAGCTTCCAGAGAGTTAGGAAATTGCAAGAAGCACAGGAAACTTCCCAGACGCTACTATGAAGACAGGTGCTATGCAGACCTGAAAGTCTATCTGTGAAGCCAAAGTGCGTGTGTTTGTCTAGCACTGCCCTGCCAGAGAAACCATATTATTTCTGTTCCTCTTCTACTTCCAAATCTCTCTTAAGTGCCTGGTGATTGTGGAAACTAACCCTGAAACTTGCTGGCAAGGGATTCTGGGAAATGCAGTTCCCAGGCTTCTAGCCCCTGCAGTATTGGGGAGAGCACAGAGGGTGGAGGTGGCACTCCCGGCACCCCAGTCCTCTCCATTCCTTGACCACCTCACTTGCAGGGGACTTGTCCTCTGTCTTACCTCTGCCACTCACTTCCAAGGTCAGGCATGACATGTTATTACTGACAACTCCATGATTTCAACCTCGTTTGTCTCCCCTCTGGCCATCACCCCCTGTCTTCCCAGTTCACTTCCTCTGAGATCCCAGATCCAATAATTCCTCAGCCTCCAAGATTCACCCACCCTCCCCTTTCCCTTCACCTCCCCACTACTTCCCTTCTCACCCAGTTTAGGTGATCACGCCACCACCGTGTCATCACATACCCCCTGAATGCCCCCATCCTCTCCTGGTTCACTCTATTCTTCTGGAGAAACACCAACTTTGGTTAAATCTGTTTAACACCAGACTGGCTCAATGTGTCCAGAAAGTAGCAACCAGGCTAACAGGCCTGACTTCAAACTCATGACCGCCCAATGTCAAACCCTTCACTGAGAAGCCCATTCTCTCTTATCTACCCTAGGATCTCACTTCAGTACTATCCCCTGTCCTTTGTCATCAGAGGCTCACCCTCTATCAGATTGCTCCCATGACCCTACAAATAGAGGGGTTTTCTGTGAGGCTTCCTCCCTCCTGTCTCCACATGTCTTTCTCAAGGCCACCAATTACTTGCAAAGTAATTAATTCCCTGTTCCCATCTTACTTGGCCCCTCAGAATTTTTGTTGCTTCCTCAGAATTTTTTAACCCAGTTGGTCACGTGTTCCTTGAGACACTTTCCTCCCTGGCATCCACCCTCTCCTCCTACCTCCCTGGCTGCTCCTTCTCAGTTCCCTTTGCTGACTCTTCTTCCTCTTCCTGATCCCAAAGTAAATTGAATTCCCTTGGTGCTCCATCCCTGAACTTATCTGTCATCCCAAGAGCCTATTGAGGTAGGTATTAATGAATTTTTAAAAAGGCCAATTTTCAACTAGAATCACAGCTTTCAATACTTCTTCTAGGTGACAGCTCCTGGATATATATTTCCAGCCAGATCATTCCCCTGAACTCCAGGCTTAAACACCCAAATGCCTGTTTAACTTCTTAGGAATATTTAATAGTCATCTCAACTTTAATATATCAAACACCAAAGTCTTTGTCTTCTCCCCAAAACCTGCTTATCCTGTAGCCTTCCCATGTCTGTAGGTGGCAGATTCACCCTTCCAGTTGTTTGGCCCCAAAAGCTTGGAGTCATCTCTGACTCCTCCATTTCTCTCATACCCACATCCAATCTGTCAGGAAACCCAACAGCTCCATGCATGTCTGCAGTCTGGCCACTTCTCACCTCCTCCACCACTTGGCTGGCCTGACCTCTATCACTCTCCCCTGGATGCAAGAGATCCCTGCTGATCTCCGGACCCTGCACTCACCTGCCTGCTTTCTGTTCTCAACAAAGCAGTGGGCGTATGCTTTTAAAGCGTGTCAGATAATGTCATTATTTAGCTCAAAATCCTCCCTTTCACTCAGAATAAAAGTCAAAATGTGCACACCCCGGTACTCCTCTGATCCCTGCTTCTCTGTGTCCTAGCCTGTTGTGGCCACACTGGCCTCCTTGTTGCTCCTCATCATGGGAAGGACCTGTGAAGCCCTCTGCCCCACAAAGCCTCCTTGCCCTTTCTTTTCTTTCAGGTCTTTCCCCAAATGCTTATTTTCAGTGAGGTTTTCTTGGTTAACCCTTATAAAATGGGAACCTTTTTTACCCTTCCTGTATTATTTTTCTCCTTAACACTTTTACCGTCTGACTTACTATATATTTTACCCATCTCCCCTAGTAGAACATAAGCACCACAAGGGGAAGACCATACTGATCCAATGCCCAGAGCAATGCCCCGCACACAGCAGACATTCAAGGCCATCCCTTGCCTTCATTCAAAGACTAGGTGTGGAGGTCACAGGTGTGAGATGAGGCTGAGAGGCGGGCAGGAGCCAGACCAGCAGGCCCTGTAGGTCTTGCTAAAGATCTGGAGGAGGGTTGACAAGATAATGGCTGTTTGGAAGAGCTCCCGGGGCCCCAGGAGGTAGAACACATCTTTTAGACAGTTGATTTTTCCCTCTGTGGGGTCGCGTGTGGGGAGATCTGAGGATTTGTTTTCTGGAAAGGCTTCTCCTACTTAGGAACACCACTGGGGAGGGGCTCTCAGACCAAGGAGATCTCTGCCTTTTGACAAGACTCAGTACCACATGGGCCTGTAATTATGGGTAATCAGCCCTGTGCTTCTGAATCAGATGCTCAATCAAGCCCTTTATGGTGACAGGTTGCAGCACCCTTCCCCCTTCTTACCTTCCCTGTGGGAGTCTGCTCCACCCTCCTGAGGCCTCTGCTTCAGAGGGAGCTTCAGAACATGCCAGTCAACCCTGGGCTGGCTCTCTCCCACCTCCCTTGTCACCTGATCTCACCACTCCTTTCCTCTACCCTTCTCAACCTGAAGAGATTTCAGTGGAGATCAAGTCCAAGAGACAGGAGGCCATCTGAGCTTCTCAGTCCCCCAGACAGAAGGCAGGGAGCCACCTGGGCAGAGGGGGGATTGGAGCTGAGCAGCGAGCAGACCCTCTTTGGATGAAGCCACCAGTAACCACCGGAGCCACCTTGGGCAGTTCTCAATCAAAAGCACCCCCTCACCAACCCTCCAGCTATCCAAACAACCATTGATTCAGCGTCTCCTTGGCCTCCTGGGCTCCTCAAACTAAATTTACCTTCTGCACATTCCTTGAGGGTTTTTAATAACCTACCAGTAAGAACAGCAAGTCCATTTCTACTGACCTAACAAGTCAAGCCAAGGTGGAAATACCTTTCAAGAGCCCCTCCCTTCCCAACTCAGCTGGACTTTCACTGCAGAGGGAAGCAAAATTAATTTTGACTTTGCTGCCGAGATTCACCTAATTATTTAGCTTTGCTGGAGCAGGGGGGAGGGAAATCACAGCTAGCAAGGAAGAATGTTCCATCTCCAGGGGTTCAGAATTCTTTCCTACCTTCTCACATGCTGGCTTGCAGGACTCCTGCCAGCTGCTGACCTCCCAGGACCTGCACTGGTGGCTTTGGCAGGCATGCACCACCAAGGCTGCAAGGCCTCAAGGAGAGCACCAGGGCCTGCCTTGGCCAGGAGCAGCTGGGTTTGCTCTGTCACCCAACCAGAGGTCACCGGGCAAACCCAAGTCAAGCATCTTATGAGTGCAGGGATACTGGTAATGGAGATAAGAGGGAGCTCCCAGAATGGTTATGGTCCAGACAAGAGAATAAGCTATTCAGACAGAAAGTAGTCTCCCTCCATGTCCACTCCCAGCCAGCAGTCATCTCTCTGTACCATTTCCACTCTATCCTGACCCAAGAAAGTTTCTCTTGTACCAGTTCCTACTCATGAAAATCTAAATACAGCCAAACGCGGTGGCGCACTCCTGTAATCCCAGCAGCTTGGGAGTCTGAGGCAGGAGGATTGTGAGTTCAAAACCAGCCTCAGCAACTTAGTGAGGCCCTAAGCAACTCATTGAGACCCTGTCTCTAAATAAAATACAAAATAGGGCTGGGGATGTGGCTCAGTGGTCGAATACCCCTGGGTTCAATCCCAGGATAAAAAAAAAATCTAAATACAGTGAACTCCATGCATTGGTTGATAGGAAGAACATTTTCTGTCCATCTTGGGGAGGTGAGGAAAAGGAAAATAGGATGGAAAGAAAATACCATGTGAGTTCCTTCTATCCACTTCCCTATGTTAGTTAGCCTGGTGTTTTGGAAGATACCCCCGTTCCTGAGCATGGAATGAGAAGGACTTAGGTTCAGATGTCAACTTGCCCTGTACTGACGCATGATTTTGGATAAGCCACCTGTCTTCTCTAAAAAAAGTCACCCTAGGATTGTTTCAAACTTTTTAAATCCTTTTACATTTTCTAGTGGAAACTGTATTTCTTCCTCCCTTCCCCCAAATGGACAGAAAATGTTCTCCTTACGGTAAAGCTGTTAGTTGGCTTCGTACGACTATAATAAATACCCTGAGAAAATCAACTTACACAAATAAAAGGTTTATGTTGGTTCACAGTTTTAGAAATTTCAGTTCCTCTGCAAGTAGTTCCAATGTTTTTGGGCCTGTGGTGAAGCAGCACATCATGGTGGGGTAGAGCAAAGCCCTCACTTCATAGCTAGAAAACAAGAAAGAGGAAGAGGAAGAAAGTGATCCCACAGTCCCCTTTGAGGCCTTATGCCAATGACTTAGGCCTCATTTCTTAAAGGTTCCACCACTTCCCAATGGTGCCAGGCTGGGAATTAGGCCTTTAATAATAGTTTGTGGGGGACACTTAAGATCCAAACTATAGCATTCTGTCACCTGATTTCCCCCAAAATCATGCTCATCCTAGTACAAAAGATGTTTTCAGACCATCTTCAAGAGTCCCCAAAGTCCTTTCTTGTTCTTTTTATTGAACCCAAGAGTGCTTTACCACTGATCTACATCCCAGACCTTTTTACTTTTTATTTTAAAACTGGTCTAAGTTGCTTAGGATAGCCTCAAATTTGTGATCTTCTTGCCTCAGCATCCTGAGTTGCTGGGGTTATAGGCATGCACTACCACATACAGTCCCAAAGCCTTAACTCTTACAGTTTTGTTCAAAAATTCAAGTCTAACATCTCCTCAGAGACTCAAGGCAAAGTAAGCTGTGAGCCTGTTATGGTTTAGCTATGAGTTGCCCCCCAAAAACTCATGTGTGAGACAATGCAAGAAAGTTTAGAGGTGAAATGATTGGGCTATGAGAGCCTTAACCTCATCAGTAAATTAATCCCCTGATAGAAATTAACTGGATGGTAACTGTAGGCAGGCAGGTTGGGGCTGGAGTAGGAGGGTTTCTGGGGGCATGTCTTGGGGGTATTTTGTCCATGGTGAGGGGAGTCTTTCTGTTTCTTGGTGCCATGTTCCCAGCTGCTTTCCTCCACCACACACTTCTGCCATGATGTTCTGCCTCATCTCAGACCCTGAGGAATGCTGTCTACGAACTGAGACCTCTGAAATCATGAGCCCCCAAATAAACTTTTCCTCCTAAAATTGTTTTTGTCAGGACTTTTGGTCACAGCAGCAAAAAAGACCTTGTAGTAATCAAAAAGAAGTTACATACTTCCAAGATACAATGACACAGGGTAAACATTCCCATTCCAAAAGGGAGTAATAGAGGAATATAAAGGACAGACGTATCAGACAAAATCATGACCAAAAAACCAACAGAACAAACATTAACTCCCACAGTTCCATGTTCAGCATCCAGGGCACACTATGGTGGATTGTGGGTTTCCAAGGGCTTAGACAGCCCTGCCTCTAAAGGTTTGCTGGTTGAAAACCACAAACATGGCTCACACGGCTACTCTAAGCTGGCTCTCCTTGCTACCTGCAGTTTCCTTAACCAACTCATCCTACTTTGCCCAGGACTTCCTCGGTTTTAGTACTGAGAGTCTCACATCTCAGGAATCCTAACTCTCCTCAGCTCTAGTCATACCAGAATAGCCAGTGACCCTAGTCCATGCATTGAGAGCTTATAATCTTACTAGGAAAGCAAGACTGATACAAGTTCCTCTGAGGCAGACACTGAAGGAGGTTTCTCAAAACAGAACTGATACTTAAGCCTCTTTGTGCTCTTTGGAAATCTTGGACGGAGTGCTTTTGCAAAGATGACCAATGGAGCACAAGGTATGGCTCTCATTTGTTTTCAAGTTCTACAAATCACAGTGGGGAAAACACATTTTTTAATGTCAGAATTTATTGAGACATAACTTACATTTTATAGTGTACAGCTCGTGGCTTTTGACAAAAATATATACATATATATATAATCATGTAATCACCATGATATAAAACATTTCCATCACCCCTCAAAGTTCTTTTATGCTCCTGTGCAATTCTCAGCTACTGGTAATTACAAATCCTATTTCTGTTCTTGTAGTTTTATCTTTTCCAAAATGTCATTTGTCAAGAATTATATAATGTAAGCCTTTTGTGCCTGGCTTCTTTCACTTAGCATAATGTTTTTGAGATTTATCTATGTTGTGTGAATTGGAAGTGCCTTTTTTTTTCTAAATAGTATTCAGTTGTATGAAAGTGTCATGATTTGTTCATCCACTCACCAATTGATGGGCATATGGGTTGCTTTGAGTTTTGGGTGATCATAAATAAAATAGTTACAAATATTCACAAACAGATCTTTGTGCTAACATAAGTGTTCATTTTTCCTGAAAAAATGCCTGAGAGCAGGATTACTGAGTTCAATGGCAAGTGTATGTTTTACTCTGTCAAAAATAACCACATTGTTTTTCAAAGTGGTTCTGCATGCTCATTAGTTGCCCTAACTCCTCGCCAGCACTTTTCAATTCTAGCCATTCCAGTGTGTGGGTAGTCGCTCATGGTACTTTCACTTTGCATTTTCCTAGTGATTAATGATGATGCTGAACATGTTGTCATATGCTTATTTGCCAAATACACTCTTTCTTTATGAATAGCCTGGTCAAATATTTTCCCCATTTAAAAAAATAGATTCTTTAGTTCTAATTATTGCTTTTTAAGAATTCTTTACACAATCTAATAAGTCCTTTATCAGATATGTATTTTGTAAATATAGTTGATCATCCACATCAATGGGATCCACATTCATGATTTCAAACAACCATAGATCAAAAATATTCAGAAAAAATTGCATCTGTACTTTATGTACACTTTTTCCTTTGTCATTATTTCCTAAACAATATAGAATAACAACTATTTCATAGTATTTACATTGTACTGGGTATTATATGTAGAGATGATTTAGAATATACAACAGGATGTATGTAGAATTTAATGTAACTACTATGCTATTTTGTAGAAGGGACTTGAACAGTCACAGATTTTGGTATTAGCAAGGGGTCCTGGAGTCTTTCTCCCATTAATACCATGAGAATGACTGTATCTCCTTCCAGTCTGTAGATTACCTTTTCATTTTCTAGAAGATTTACATTTTAATAAAGCCAAATTCATCACTTTTTTTCCTTTTATGGTTCATGCTTTTTAAAGAAATCTCTGCTTTACCTGAGATAAGAAAGATACTATGTTTTCTGGCAAAAGTTTCGTGGTTTCAGTTCTTACATGAGAAAATACAATTTAAAATGAAGTGAAGCTGCATTCAAGCTCAAAGCAGAAAGAGGACTCCTACTGGGTCAGATGTTGTGTGAGGTCCCTGAAAGGCAGAAAGAATACAGGATTAGAAAGGTCACGGTTCTCAAAAGAAGAGGTGGCACCAAAAGGAGGTAAGAGCAGCTGAGGCCTTGAGCCCCCGTCGCCCCTCTGTTACCCTTCCTCTCGCAGCCCGTGTCTGTCTAGACACATGATAGCAAAATTCCAGATACCAAAGAGCAAATCCTAAACCCTTCCTTGGAGAAGAAAACAATTACCTACACAGGGAAGAAAATCAAATTGAGATGAGCCCTAACATCTGCTACATGTGATGTGAGAAGCAAACAATACCTCTCTAAACGTTCAGAGGAAATAGAAGAACCTAGAATTCTATGCCTAGTCAAACTCTACCCTTTCTGAAATAAAGATATATTCCAATAAGAAAAAAAAAAGAAGAAGAAGAAATCCATGATGAATAAGAAAGGTTTCATGAGGAGCAAATGGGGTGAAGTGTGTGTGTGTGTGTGTGTGTGTGTACATGTGTATAGCCTCCAGAACTATGAGAAAATAACTTCCTGTTCTTTATAAATTACCTAGCCTCAGGTGTTTGCTTATAGCGGTACAAATGGACTAAGGCACTATCAAGAGAATGCAGAGTCAACCCACAGAATGGGAGAAAATATTTGTAAATTATATGTCTGATACAGGATTAATACCCATAAATGTAGAAAAAACATCCTAAAACAACCACAGCCAAAGACGGGCAGACATTGAATAGACATTTCTCCAAAGAAGATATACAAATGGCCAATTAGCACATGAAAAGTTGCTCAGAATCGCTAGTCAACTGGGAAATACAATTAAAACCACAGTGAGATACCACTTAACACACATCTATCAGGACGGCTATCATCAAAAAAAAAAAAAAAATATGGGGAGGATAGGAAAGAATGGAGGAAGTTTGGATGGTGTGGAGGAAAATGGGACCGGAGGGGATGGGGGCAGGAAAAATAGTAGACTGAGACAGACAGTATTACCCTATGTATATGTGAGATTATATGAACTGTGTGAATAAAAACAAATTTTAAAAAAAAGTGAAAAATAGCAAGTGTTGACAAGGATGTGAAGAAATTGGAATGCTGGTGCATTGCTGATGGGAAAGTAAACAGTGCAGCCCCTGAGCACGTTTCCTCGGAGAGCTGAACATAGAATCACCATGTTATCCAGCAATTCCACTTCTAGTTAGATGCCCCAAAAGAACTGAAGGCAGGAACTCAAACAGGTATTTCCACACCAACACTCATACCAGCATTATTCACCATAGCTAAATAGTGAAAACAACCCACATGTCAACAGATGAATGGATAAGCAAAGTGTATGACATACCTACCGTGGAATATCCTTTAGCTTTAAAGGAATGAAATTCTGACACATGCTACAACATGGAAGAACATCGAAAACCTTATGCTAAGTGAAATAAGCAAGACACAAATGGTCAGTTCTACCCATACAAGGTGCCTAACACAGACAGATACATAAAGAAAAGACATAATAACAGTTACCAGGGGCTGTGAGGAGAGAATAAAGAGGAGACTTTATTTAATAGGTAGAGTTTATGTTTTGGATTATAGAAAAGTTGTGGAAATGGATAGTTGAGATGGTTGCACGACAGTGTGAATGCACTTAACACCACTAAATTGCACGATTAAAAATGGTTAAATTAGCTGGGCGTGGTGGCGCACACCTGTAATCCAAGCGACTCGGGAGGCTGAGTCAGGAGGATCACAAGTTCAAAGCCAGCCTCAACCAACTTAGCGAGGCCCTAAGCAACTCAGTGAGACCCTGTCTCTAAATAAAATACAAAATAGGGCTGGGGATGTGGTTCAGTGGCCAAGTGCCTCTGAGTTCAATCCCTGGTTCAAAAAAAAAAAAAAACAAAAAAAATGGTTAAATTGTGCTGGGTGCAGTGACATAGGTCTGTAATGCCAACAACTTGGGAGGCTGAGGCAGGAGGATTGCAAGTTCAAGGCCAGCTTGGGTAATGTAACAAGATCCTGTCTCAAAAGAGAAAATAAAGAAAGAGTTGGGGATGTAGCTCAGTGGTAACATGCTCCTGGGTTCAATCCCAAGTACTGCAAAAATAAATAAATGGTAAAATGGTAAATTTTATGCTATGTATATTTTACCACAATAAAAACAAAATCAATGTAAAGAAAAGTATCAGCATGGATAGGAGCACAGTGAAATGAGAGAGGAGAAAAGTAAAGAATTTAAATTTCTTATCTTATTTAAGGGCATTAACATCTAGACATTGTTAGAAAAAAGCATGTTAAAATATGTTTTAAATATTTAAAAGGGGTCAAAGTAAGTACAAGAAGAATCTAAGTAGATTGTAAAACTACCTAATCAGCAAAGGAAATAATGTGAAATCAAAAGCAAAAACAAAAACAAAACTATAAAGTATGGAAATATAAAACAGACACACAATGACATGATAAGTCTAAATATATCAGTCTCAATAAATATGAAAAGGTTAAATTTTCCTGTTAAAAGACAATGTAGGATTGGATTTTCAAAAATATCTAGCCATGGGCTTTGAACAAGACATACATACTTTATAAAAAATGACACAGAAATATTGAAAATAAAAAATTGAAAAAGTTATATCATGAAAACTGAAAGAAAATGAAAGTATTTATAGCTACAAATGTTAGATTAAATAGAATTCAAAATGAAAACTATTAAAAGTGCTTATATTTTTATTAATAAGAGTAATCCCTCAAGAAGATATGTCATGAACATTGACATGCATATAACATAACTTTGAAATATGTAAATTAAAGCCTGATAAACTTGCAAATAGGAATTTGACAAATATACGGTAACATGAAAGACCCTTACACTTCTCTCAGAAAATGACTAATCATGCAGACAAAAATAATTACAGATGTGGAGGATTTTAATAATACAAATTAACAAACTGCTCTCAACAAACAAAAGAAATGCACATGGAATATGTGCAAAACTGATCACGAATTGACTGCAAATTGAAATCTTAGCAAAACCCAAATGTTGACTTCATACAGCCTCATTCACTAATTATAACAAAATCAGAAATGATTAAATAAACAACAGCTCCCCAAAATTACATGTACTTTTGGATCAAATAGGAAATCAAAATTGTGATGATGCACAATTAGAAATGCTCCAGAATAAGAATAGTGCATCTCAAAATCTGCAAGGACTCAACCAAATCAGTAGTGAGAAGAGCAATTATTATCTTAAACACATGTGAAATAGTTGTAATCAAAATAACTAATTTATTTGTCCCTAATATATTAGTGCCTAATGTATCTGGTAAGAACTACTTCTATTCCAATTAAAGACCAATTTTAGGTTAAACTCTGTATATACACATATATAAATTTTGTATATATACAGTCTTTCTGAATTGTTATAACAGTAACTTATCACCCCCTTAGTACTAGAGGAGGAACAATGCCTCAGAGAAGCAAAGTGAGACTCAAGATATTAAAACAAGCTGAGACACATGTGTTTCTCTGGTACTAAAGCCCTTAGTTTCAAGCACTATGGAATATATGGACTTTAGATGTGCTCTACCAATGGTCTTACCAAAACTATAATTCAAATAAACTAATTTTAATATAAAAAATGAGGCAAACTTTCAATAAAAGAAGCTAGTAAAAGAAACAAAGTAGACCCAATAGAAAGAGAATGAAGGAAGACACAAAGACAAAAAAAAATGGACTTAAAATATGACCCATTTATCCCACTCCTTGATTTATACCCAAAGGACTTAAAATTAGCATACTACAGTAACATGGCCACATCGATGTTTATAGCAGCTTAATTTACAAGAGCTAGATTGTGGATCCAACCTAGATGCCCT
This sequence comes from Glaucomys volans, assembly GCA_020662805.1. NCBI lineage: Eukaryota > Metazoa > Chordata > Mammalia > Rodentia > Sciuridae > Glaucomys > Glaucomys volans. The sequence goes on along the minus strand of JAJEJO010005059.1, from coordinate 71,917 downwards.
TCAATAGATAAATGGATAAAGAAACTGTGGTATATATACACAATGGAATATTACTCAGGCATAAAGAGGAATAAAATTATGGCATTTTCAGGTAAATGGATGGAATTGAAAAATATCATGCTAAGTGAATTAAGCCAATCCTAAAAAACCAAAAGCTGAATGTTTTCCCTGATAAATGGATGAAGATACATAATGGGGATTGGGAGTGGGGGATAAAAGAAGAATGTAGGAACTTTAGATTACAGAGGGAAATGAGAGGGGGGAGGGGGCAAGGGTATGAAAGATGGTGGAATGAGACAGACATCTTTACCCTATGTACATATATGATTACACAAATGGTATGAATGTACATCATGCACAACCATAGAAATGAAAAGTTGTACCCCATTTGTGTACAGTGAATCAAAATGCAGTCTGTAAAAATAAAAAATTAAAAAATATATACATTTGCCTCTAAAACTAAATGATGATTCTTTGCAAAGTCCAATGTAATAGGTAACTTTTCAGCAAATATGAGAGATAGGTAGAGAAGGTAAAATAAACAAGAGGAATAAAAGCTATGACTACAGATGTAAGGGAGATGTTAGTAATTCTAAGTCAAGTTCCACCAGACCTCCAAGGAGCAAAGAGCTCCTAGTTTATACAACTTCTTCCACAGCATGAAAAAATGGTGGAAAGCTTCATTCATTCAAAAAGGCTTGTGTAACTTCAATTCTTATACCAAACAAGGATTTTGTAAGAAAAGAAATGTATAGGCTAATATCATTTATAAGCAACAATCTTGAAAAATGCAAAATCAAGCAGCATTGTATTTAAGAACCAAGTAAAAACTGAAACAAGAATTCAAAGATGATTTGACATTCAAAAATCCACTAATGTAACATTCTACATTAATGAAATTAAAGGAGAAAAATCACTTCAATACTTAAAAAAGTAGTTTTGGATAAATCCAAAATCCATTCATGATTTTTAAATATAAACTCAGAGAAGGCTAAGAAATCAACTTTTAAATTCGATGAAGGGCATCAACCAAAAATATAGAGTAAACATGGTATATCCTTATGAAACACTAAGACATTCTAATTAGCATCAATAAAGACTGACTAGCCATTTCTGTTTTTCAACATTTTGTAAAAGGCCCCAATCAATGCAGTAAATATTTAATGTATAAACAATGAAAAAGAAAGAAAAAGCTGACATTATTAACAGATGATATAATTGTTTATCTAGAAAATATAAGACAATCAATTAAGAGACTACTGTAACTGATCCAAGAATTTAGCTAAATGGACAAATACAAAAACAAGAAGAAAACAAATGAGAACACAAAAGGACAGCTTTCACATACATCAGTTAACCCATTTTAAAAATGTCATAGAGCGACTTGGGAGGCTGAGTCAGGAGGACCTCGAGTCCAAAGCCAGCCTCAGCAACTTAACAAGGCCCTAGGCAACTCAGTGAGACCCTGTCTCCAAATAAAATACAAAATAGGGCTGGGGATATGGCTCAGTGGCTGAGTGTCCCTGAGTTCAATCCCTGGTTCCAAAAAAAAAAAAAAAAAAAAATGTTATAGAGGGCAGGTGATGTAGCTGAGTGGTAGAGTGCTTAGGACAAATAACCAGTTGTTTTTTTATTTTTTCACCAAATGATGTCATGGAACAGTGGGAGGAAGAAGAACTGCTATAGATGAGAAGAAACCAAGAAACTTGTTTAGATCCAAATTCAAGCAAACATGAAAAATATATCTTTTAAAAAATCAAGGAAATTTTAATCTGAACTGGATAATAGAGCGTGTTGAGATTTTTTTTCCAGTTGTCAGGTACAATAATTATATATTGTTGTTTTTAAGTTTTTATGGCTGAATGAGATAACGTGAAATCTATAACTTCCTTTAAAACAAAATAAAACTTTTGCCCTAAAATAAATTCTATATGAATTATATATATATATGTGTGTGTGTGTGTGTGTGTGTGTGTGTGTGTGAGTATATTTTATCAGAAATGTTTATTACCATGGGATTTGAACGTCTACTTAAACTTGATTCAAAAAACAAAAACTGCTGGGGATGTAGCTCAGTGGTAGAGCATTTGTTTGGCATGTGTGTGGTCCTGGGTTCAGTCCTCAGCACTGCCAAACCAACCAACCAACAAATGTGCAAAACCACCTAACCAGCAAATGAATACAATCACAACTCCTCCCCCCATCAAAATAAAAACTATAAAAAAGTTTTACTTTGTATGAAAAATTAAAAATTCTACGTGTAAAAAAATAAGCAATTTTGTGAGGTAGGAGGATCACAAGTGTGAGATCAGCCTCAGCAACTTGGCAAAGACCCTAAGTAACTTAGTGCCACCCTGTCTCAAAATAAAAAATAAAAAGGGCTGGGGATGTAGCTCAGTGGTAAAGCACCTCTGGTTTCAGGCCCCAATATAATGAGTAAATAAAATTAAAATTAAGCAATTTTGTAACTATAAACAAATTTAAAAGGCAAGCAATAGCCTAGGAGAAACAATTAATATCCTGAATATATTTTAAGAGCTGTTAGAAATTAGTAAGAAAAAGCTTTTTTAAAAGACTAAATGACAAAGCTATATAAGGAATTTGAATAAGAAATTCATTACCTGGGGTGTAAGCTCAGTGACAGAGCACTTGCCTAGCACACACAGATCCTTGGGGTCAATCCCAGCACGACAAAAAAAGAAAAAGAAAGAAAAATCATTGAAGAGGAACCATCAGTGGCCAACAAACACAGGGAAAGATTCTCTATTGGTAAGTCAGGTATATGCAAATTAAAACAAAACCAAAGTGCCACAGACTTGGCAAAAATCTTTACCTTTCGCAGTATGAAAAGTTTTCAAATGCTCTTGTGCTCTGTTGGTGGGAATTTAAATTGGCACTTTGAAAGGCAATTTGTCAATACAGTATCTATCAAACTTAAATTGTATATACCCCATGACCCTTCAAACCAGTCTCCTAAAACCACATACACAAGAGAACACGGTTGGAGATACTCATTGCAGCACTGTCTCTAGGAATGAAAAATCAGGCCACCCTAAATATTCATCAGTAGGAACCCAATCAAATAAAAAGAATCACTAGGGAACGCTATGGAGCAGTTACAAATAAAAAGGTAGATCTCTATGAACTACATATTGTGAATAAAAAAGCAAACTGCAAAATGATTCAGTTTGAAACACCATCCACAGAAAAAAATACTACGTAAACTAATATCATTATTCATCGTTCTCTCTCTCTCTCTCTCACATACACACACACAGAGCTCAGGAAAAGGTTGTGAGTGATATACCCCAAATTGATGATCATAGGAGAACCGTGATTAAAGGACAAAACCAGATAAGTATATCCATACCAAAAAAAAAAAAAAAAATAGGGGCTGGGGATATAGCTCAGTTGGTAGAGTGCTTGCCTTGCAAGCACAAGGCCCTGGGTTCAATCCCCAGCACCAAAAAAAAAAAAACCACCACAGAGGATAATTACATAAGCCTTGTCAGAATTATATAATTGTTTACTAGATGAGTGTATTTGGGTAAACTTGTGTAATTGAACATTAATTTATTTCTTAAAATCTGAGCGTTAAGGAGATCACCTTGGCCACAATACCAGAAGTGCATTAGGACAAGGGAAGGCAGATGGGTGTGTGCAGTGGCTTCAGTGTCTGCAGACCTTAAATTGCTGGGACGAATACTGAATCCATGACCTTTCAGCCCCAAGTAGGTTTTCCCTAGCAAAAGTTCAGTCCCAGGCCAATGACATTCCTCCAATACCTCACATATTGGGAAAAGTAAAACTCTAATGAAAATTCTTTAATTCCATGACTCCATGAACATTCACAGATGTATTTAATAAGAAGTAAATGATTCTACAAACCCAAAAATACACGTATCAAAATCTGAATTAGTAAACCAAACCATTAGGAGAGAGTGAATCTGCGTTCTTAATACACACACAATCTAGGTTTGTGTACAAATCTCTCCTGCCACATTTAAAATAGGTTTCCATTCACCCAAAGCCCTGTGCAAGGGATGTGTCTAAGGAGTGACACAAAGAGAATACCTCATCCCAAGATCAAAAGGGAATGACACCCAGGCGCTTCTCTACCTGGGCAGATAATCAGAGCTCATTGAATTTAACTAGCCTGTCCAATATGGCTCTCCCTTACCCCCAACCTAGTTCCTCCAGCACATGGGGAGGTCATGGGGTCCATTTTCAGTTGTGATTCTGGGTGTCCAGGAAAATTTAACCCAAATTCTCAACACTAAGATCCAGTTCAGGTTAAATTTTCCTTGATTCTGGCTAAGATTAGGAAATGGACAGAATAGTGGGGTGGCTGTTCCACCAGCCTGAGACAGCTCAAGAGAGTAAAAACAATCACAGGGACCATTTATTGAAATTTATGAAGTGCCAGCACTGTATTAGGCATGCCCCTACAACACCACACTCACACTCTGTCTCCTAAGACATAAATATTAATATTCTCAATTAACAGGTCAATAACTTGCTCAAGGTTACATGACTCATAAACACCAAGTGAGCACATAAACCAGTTCTCTGTTCTCATTCACTGCATTCAGCAGGCTCTCCTTTTTTCAGGAGGCAAAATCAAGCAAAAAGACCTCAAGTCCTGGTTTCAAATATTTGCACAAGCTCCAAGAGTCCAGGCAGCAAAAGTTTGACCTCAAGGTCAGGTTTCAAAAAATGTCCCCCTCCTTCATTCTACAGAGCATCTGAGGGACCTGGGAGGCCTTGGAGCTGGAGTTTGTCATCCATTGGGTTGATTCTCCTTCCCAGACCTGTGCTGAGTTATCAGAGCAGCCACTGAGATTATACAACCCATCAGAATGTCAAAAAGCCAGTTAAGCTCCTCAGGGTGGCCTCAACCTCAGGCGTTAGTGACCCGACAAAGGAATGCATGGTGGCAGCATGGTGGCAAGTCCAGATGGGAGAAATATCTGCTTTGGTAATGAAAGCTGTGTCACAGTCTAATGCAAGGATGAAGAACCTGTTTCCAGGAACTCAGGCCATCCTCCAAGGACATCTACATTTGTTCTTCAAGAGCTGAATGGCTCCCAACCCCAAGCTTTTGCCCCTGTTACTCCCTTGGCTGGAAGGCTCTCTGCCCAGAAATCCAAGGGGCTTGCTTCCCCGCTTTCCCCTACATTGAGATGTTCCTAGCTATTTATATCTAAAATAACACCCCCCACATACGTATACCTCCTCACCTGCTCTTTCCCTGCTTTATTTTTTTTCTTAGAATTTATCATTAATCCCTTCTACATTTCACTTCTTTATCTTGTCATCTGTCTGCCTCATTCAAATGTACATTTTCTCAAGGCAGGGAGCGGGGTCTGTGTCCACTGCTACATCCCCAGCACTTAGACCATGCCTGCTGTCCAGCAAGTGCTCAATAAATATCTGTTGAATGAATAAGTCAATTTGTCCTCCAGAGGATAGTGACATCCTGGAAAACCCCACAAGGTCTAAGTATCAATTAAGGGAAACATCAAGAGCTTTGGGGGCCTGAGTTTGAATCTAGTCCAGGTAAACCATACTTAATCTTACCAGGCCTCATTTTGTGGTCAGCCAAAAGAGGATAATATTTACTTCTTGGGACTGTAGCGAACAGACCAGTAATGATTTATTAGGAATTTATTAATACCAGGTCCCATGGGAGGAAATGTACATGCATTATTTCTTCACTCCTCACAACAAACCCATGAAGCATGCACTGCTATTATCCCTAAGGAGATCAGAGTTACTTCCCCAGGGTGGTGAAGACAGGAAGCAGACAAGGTAAGATTTTAGCCTCCCTCTGTCTTCTACAAAATCCACATTCTAACACCAGATCTAGAGTTTGTGTACAAAAATGCTGGACCCTGATAGAGAAATTGTGCCCTAGTAATGTCCCTTTATTTTCTCTCACCAGAAATTTCAGCAGAATTCCTCCTTACCAAAATATGGAGGTGCTGCTGAAAAAGAGCAGGGTCAGCTACAGGCCAAATGAACACACCACCTGCTCTTCCTTCCCACACTGATGGTGGGATGAAGCCTTTTGTGTCAAGCTACGACTTCATTGCCCCAGGCCCAGGATCTTACTTGGTATACCAGACACCTTATAGAAAAACAGAGCCAGAGCCTGAAAGTGAGAGGATGGAATTGGTTAACACCATGTGAATGGAGCCCCCCAAAGAGGCAGGAGTTAGACTCTCATATCCAACAAAGCAGACTTCAAGTTAAAATTAATCAGAAGGTACAAAGAATGTCACTTCATATTGGTGAAAGGAACAATCCAACAAGAAGATCTAATGATAGTAAATATGTAGTCCCCAAACGTAGGTGCACCTAATTACATAAAAGAGACACTAATCAAATTGAAGCCTCAGATAGACTCCAGTACAATAATACTGGGTGATTTTAACACGCTTCTCTCACCACAGATGAGAGAAACATAAACTCATAAATCCAAACATAAACTCAGTAAAGACTCCTTGGTCCTAGGTTTATACTCAAAGGACTTAAAATTAGCATACTACAGTAACACAGCCACATCAATGTTTATAGCAGCTCAATTCACAATAGCTAGACTGTGGAACCAACTTAGATGCCCTTCAACAGATGAATGGCTAAAGAAACTGTGGTATATATATACAATGGAATATTATTCAGCCATAAAGAAGAATAGTATTATGGCATTTGTAGATAAATGGGTGGAATTGGAGAATATCATGCTAAGTGAAATAAGTCAATCCCAAAAAACCAAATGCTGAATATCTTCCCTGATAAGTGGATAATGATACATAACTGGGTTGGGGGGATGGGGTGAGAGAAGAATGGAGGAACTTTAGATTATGTAGAGGGAAATGAGAAGGGGGGAGAGATGGGGTATGAAAAATGGTGGAATGAGACAGAGATCATTATCCTGTGTACAAGTATGATTACAAGAATGGTATGAGTCTACATTATTCCCAAACATAGAAATGAAAAGTTGAACGCCATTTGTGTACAATGAATCAAAATACAGTCTGCAAAAATAAATAAAAAATTTAAAAAGACTCTTTGGACCTGAAAAATACCATTAATCAAATGAACTTAATAGACATCTATCAAATATTTCATCCAACAGCTGAATGCACTTTCTTCCCAGCAGCTCATGAATCCTTCACCAAAATAGACCATATTTTAGGTCACAAAACAACTCTATCAAATACAAAAAAAGATAAAATTCCTTGCATCTTATCAGATCATAATGGAATGAAATTAGGTATAAATACCAAAAATAAACCTACAGAAATTTTATAAATATATGGAGATTGAACAATATACTTTTGAATGATGAATGGGCAATAGAAGAAAATGGGGGTGGGAATTTAAAAAGTCTTAGAATCAAATGAGAATAGTGATACAATATAGCAAAACCTCTGGGATGCTATAAGGAAAGTTTATAGCTGTGAGCACCCACATGAGAAAATCAGAAAGATTTTGAATAAACAACCCAATGATTCCTCTCAAGGCCCTTGAAAGAGAAGAAGAAACCAATCTCAAAATCAAGCCAAAACTCAATGAAATTGAGAATTTAAAATTACAAAGACTCAGGGTTGGGACTACAGCACAGGGGTGGAGCAATTGCTTCACACATTGAGGCATTGGATTTGATCCTCAGCACCACTTGAAAATAAATGAATAAACAAAGATATTGTGTCCCTCTACAACTAAAAGAATATTTTTAAAAGATTCAAAGAATCAATGAAACAAAGAAAAACACAATTCTTGAGCCCTTAGACAAACCAATGGGAAAAAAAAGGCGGGGTAGAATACCCAAATCAATAAAATCAGAGATAAAACAGGAGAAACCACCACAGACATTACAGAAATCCAGAGGATAATGAGGGACTATTTTGAAAATTTATACTCCAATAAATTAGAAAATCTAGAAGAAATAGATAAAATTCTAGGCACATATGATTTGCCATAATTGAATCAAGAGGACACAGAAAACCTAAACGGATCAATAACTAGCAATGAAATAGAAACAGCAATGAAAAGTTTTCCAACAAAGAAAAGCCCAGGACCAGATGGATTCTCAGCTGAGTTCTACCAGATCTTCAAAGAAGAACTAATGCCAATACTTCTTAAATTATTCCATGAAATAGAAAGGGATGGAACACTTTCAAATTCATTCTGTGAAGCCAGTGTAACCCTCATAGTAAGATCACATAAGGACACAACAAGGAAATAAAACTGCAGACCAGCATCCCTGAAGAACTTAAATGCAGAAGTCCTTGATAAAATATTAGCAAATTGTATTCAATAACATATTAAAAAGATTGAACATCACGACCAAGTTTACCCAATCCCAGGGATGCAAAGACAATTTGGCATACACAAATCAGTAAATGTGATTCATCACATAAATAGAATTAAGGACAAAAATCACTTAGTCATCTCAATAGATGCAGAGAAAGCCTTCAACAACATTTACCACCTATTCATGATTTTAAAAAATACTGAAGAAACTAGGGATAGAAGGAACCTTAACCTTATAAAAGGTTACCTTAACCTCATAAAAGCAATGTACAAAGAAAAACAAAACAAAGCCAACCTCAGTGAAAGGGGGTCGGGGGAATTGAAAGCATTTCCTTTAAAATCTGAAATAAGACAAGGATGGCCACTCTCACCACTCCTGATTAATATAGTACTTGAAATTATAGCCAGAGCAATTAGTCAAGAGAAAGAAATAAAAGGGATATAAATAGAAAGAAAAAATTCAAATTATAACTGTTCGCAGATGATATTATCTGATACTTAGAAGATCCCAAAAGCCCCACCAGAAAACCAATAATAAGCAATGTAGCAGGTTACAAAATCACCTTACAAAAACCAAAAGCTTCCCCTATACACCAACAGTGAATCTGCCAAGAAAGAAATCAAGAAAAGAATCCTAAGTTACAATAGCCTCAAAAAATAAAATGCCTAGAAATAAATCTAACCAAGGAGGTAAAAGACCTCTTCAATGAAAACTATAGAACATTGAAGAAAGAAAGTGAACAAAAGACACAAGGAGGTGGAAAGAAATAGATAGGAAGAATTAATATTGTTAAAAATGTCTATACTACTGAAAACAATCTACATATTTTTTATGGGTTGGATTTGAGGTGTTCCCCAAAAGCTCATGTGTGAGACAATGCAGGTTCAGGAGAAATTATTGGGTTGTGACAGTCTTAACCCAAAGAGTGATTTAATCCCCTTATAGGGATTAACTGAGTGGTAACAGAAGTGGTAGGGTGTGGCTGGAGGAGGTTGGAATTGGGGCGTGGCTTTGGGTATAGACTTGTATCTGGCAAGTGGACTCTCTCTCTCTGCTTTCTCATCACCATGTGAGCTGCTTCCCTCTGCCAGACTCTTCCTCCATGATGTTCTGCCTCACCTGGAGTCTCTACAATGATAACTACAGAACACTAAAGAAAGAAATAAAAGAAAATCTGAGAAGATGGAAAGACCTCCCATGTTCTTGGACAGTCAGGATTAATATTGTCAAAATGGCCATACTACCAAAAGTACTATACAAATTCAATGCAATTCCAATTAAAATCCCAATGACAGATCTCATAGAAATAGAGAAAGCAATCATGAAATTCATTTGGAGGAATAAGAGACCCAGAATAGCTAAAGTAATTCTTAGCAAGAAGAGCGAAGCAGGGAGTATCACAAAACCGGACCTTTAACTATATTACAGAGCAATAGTAACAAAAACAGCATGGTATTGACACCAAAATAGACAGGTAGATCAATGGTACAGAATAGAGGGCACAGAGACACACCCACATAAATACAGTTTTCTCATACTTGACAAAGGAGCCAAAAACATATAATGGAGAAAAGATAGCCTCTTCAACAAATGGTGCTGGGAAAACTGGAAATCCATATGCAGCAAAATGAAACTAAACCCATGTCTCTCACCCTGTACAAAACTCAACTCAAAATGGATCAAGGACCTAGGAATTAGACCAGAGACCCTGCACCTAATAGAAGAAAAAGTAGGTCCAAATCTTCATCTTGTGGGCCTAGGATCAGATTTCCTTAACATGACTCCCAAAGCACAAGAAATAAAAGCATGAATCAATAATTGGGATAGATTCAAACTAAAAAGCTTTTTCTCAGCAAAGGAAACAATCAGCAATGAGAAGAGAGAGCCCTCAGAGTGGGAGAAAATCTTTGCCACACACACTTCAGAGAGAGCACTAATCTCCAGAATCTACCAAGCACTCAAAAATATTTACACCAAGAATACTAATAACCCAATCAGTAAATGGGCTAAAGAATGGGCAGACACTTTACAGAAGAAGATCTACAAGGACTCAACGGATATGTGAAAAAATGTTCAACATCCCTGGTTATAGGAGAAATGCAAATCAAAACCACCTTAAGATTCCATCTCACCCCAAATGAATGTCTTTTATTAAGAATACAGGCAACAACAGGTGTTGGCGAGGATGTGGGGAAAAGGGTACACTCATACATTGCTGGTGGGATTACAAGTTAGTGCAGCCACTCTGGAAAGCAGTGTGGAGATTCCTTAGAAAACTTGGATCCACCATTTGACCCAGCTGTCCCACTCCTTGGCCTATACCCAAAGGACTTAAAATCAGCATACTACAGTGATGCAGCCACATCAATGTTCATAGCTGCTCAATTCACAATAGCTAGATTGTGGAACCAACCTAGATGCCCTTCAATAGATGAGTGGATAAAGAAATTGTGGTATATATACACAATGGAATATTACTCGGCCATAAAGAAGAATAAAATTATGGCATTTGTAGGTAAATGGATGATGTTGGAGACTGTCATGCTAAGTGAGATTAGCCAATCCCAAAAATCCAAAGGCCGAATGATCTCTCTGATAAGTGAATGATGATGCATAATTCGGGGTGGAAGGGAGGCAAGCATGGAGGGCGGATAGATTGCATTGAGGGAAGTGAGGGTTAGGGTATAATAATAAATAGAATAATAACAGAATGAGATGGACATCATTGCCCTGTGTACATGCATGAATGCACAGATGGTGTGACTCTACTTTGTGTACAACCAGAGAAACAACATCTGTACTCCATTTGTGTACACTGAATCAAAATAAATAAATACAAAAAAAAGAATTAAAATCATCATACTGTAGCAATACATGCATATCCATGTTTATAGCAGCCTGATTCACAACAGCCAAATTATGGAACCAGCCTGGGTGTATGTCGATGGATGAATGAAGAAAGAAAATGAGGTATATATACACAATAGACTTCTAATCAGTCATAAAGAAGAATAAAATTATGTTATTTTCAGGAAAATGGATTTGAGAACAATATACCAAATGAAATAGGTCAACCTCAGAAGGTCATATGTGTTATCTCATTGTGGAAGCTAGAAAAGAAAAAGGAAAAGGTAAGTGAGGGAATCCCACGAAAATCAAAGAGAGATCAGTAGAGCAGAGGAAAGGGACTGGGGGTGGAGGGGAGAAAGGGAAAATACTGGGGTATCATATTGGTCAAACTATATTGCTACATTGTGTGCATGGATGAACATACAACAATAAATCCTACCATTATGTACAACTATAATGCACTAATAAAAATATGGAGAGGAAAAGAGAAGAGTTTTGCTCTACCACCCACTCCCATCATAATGTGCTGTCTTGCCAGAGGCCCCCAAAACAATGGGCCAATTGACTGGAACCTCCAAAATTGTGAGCCAAAATAAACCTTTTCTCTTTATAAGTTAACTGTCTCAGGTATCTGTTGTAGTAACAGAAAGCTGACTGCCACAGGAGGGGGTAGAGGAAGAAAAGAAGCATGTGATTCATATTCTATAAAAAGGCAAGATTGAGTGCTGTACTTAACAATCTAGACATTATGCAAAGGACCTGCTAGGCTACTTTTCCACTGGACTCTTCAGAGACACTCTCCACTCTGGTCTACCTGTGGATCATTCTGCTTGGAGAGGATAGAATTCAGGAAGCTTCCTAAATATCCTTAAACTGGTTCCTGAAGGATAAGTAGTAATTTGGCTGGGGTGGCAGCATAGAGACATTGCATAATCCTTACAGAGAAAACAACAAAGAAATGATGGAGTCACAACATAGCACAGCCTTCAGGGAATGGCACCTGGTTCTGTCTGGCAGGAGCAAAAGTGTCAGTCAAAAGTGGCACGGTAACTGAAGAAGAGGGAAGGCAGATGAGTTGTCTTTGGTATCTTACACACCAATCCCAGGGTTTGAACTTGACCTTATAGGCAATAGGGAACCACTGAAGGATTTTACGCAGAAGCACACAATTATAACTCAGTGCCTACAACAGTGCTGACACGAAATAGCTGCCTAAAAAATATTTTTTGAAGAATGAATCAAATTGATGTTTTAGAAAGATTACCTGGCAAAGTTTAATGGATAAATTATAGGGAAGTAGAGAGACCCGCTGAGAGCAGATGTTTCATTTTTATAATTTTTTTCTTTTTTTTGCATTACTGGTCCTAAACCCAGGGATGCTCTAACACTGAGATATATCACCAGCCCTTTTATTTTTTATTTTGAGACAGGGTCTTGCTAAATTGCTGAGGCTGGCCTCAAACTTCTGATCTTCCAGCCTTAATTTCCCAAGTAGCTGTGATTACAGGCATGCACCATGGACCATGATGACGATCAGTTTTAGAGTTTAGATCACAGCTGGGGGAATGGACTGTAAAAGATATATGAAAGGCCGATTTTGAAACATTCTGAGCAAAATTAGGCATCGTGGTGCAGGCCAACTTCTGTGCAAAATTAACTGAGACCATAGGTATATGAAAGTGTCATCATTCCTAGGCTGCTAATATCAAGCGAATTTCTAATCCCCAAAATGAATGGAATTAGACTCCATTATGGATGTTAAACAACCACAAATGCCCATGAGTCTTAAATGCCCACGACCAATCCTTTTAATTTCTTTGGTGCCCAATCTAGCAGTTTGCTTCCTTGTTCCATGCATAGGAAGCATCAATTCTATACCTACATTTTACTCGGACCCTCAGTGGGAGTGACAACATCTTACTGCAGATGATCAAACGATCATGTTGTCCATCTGCTAAGAGAGACATGGGACCAGAATACTAGCTCATTGTGGAGATGATGCCATCTAGCCCTTATTTACAGATTGGCCCAAAAAAGAGAACCAACTTGTTACTTATGGAAGGAGGGAAGAGCAGAATCCAAACCTATAACAATTTGTTTACTTAGTGTAGGACTCCTTCCCCTGGGCCACACCAATGGCCCTTATGAGGTCTTCTCATAAAATCCTGCATTTCATGCAAAAAAAAAACTGCTCTAAGATTTCATCTCACTCCAGTCAGAATGGCAATTATCAAGAATACAAGCAATAACCAGAAAAATGATAGCTATACTCCATTCGTGTACAATGAACTAAAATTTTAAAAAATTTTAAAAAAAGAATACAAGCAATAATAAGTGTTACCAAGGATGTGTGGAAAAAGGTACATTCATACATTGTTGGTGGAACTGCATATTGGTGAAAGCACTTTGGAAAGAAGTATGGAGATTCCTCAGAAAACTTGGAAAGGACCAACCATTTGACTCACTTATCCCACTCTTTGGTTTATACCCAAAGGACTTAAAATCAGCATACTACAGTGGCACAGCCACATCAATGCTTATACCAGCTCAATTCACAATAGCTAGAATGTGGAACCAACCTAGATGCCCTTCAATAGATGAATGGATAAAGAAACTGTGGTATATATACACAATGGAATATTACGCAGGCATAGAGAAGAATAAAATTATGGCATTTTCAGGTAAATGGATGGAGTTGGAGAATATCATGCTAAGTGAAATAAGCCAACTTCAAAAAATCAAAGACCGAATGTTTTTTCTGATAAGTGGATGCTGATACATAATGGGGAGGTGGGTAAGGGAAGAATGGAGGAACACTGGATAGTGTAGAGGGAAATGAGGGGAGGAGAGGGGACCAGGGGGAAGGAAAGATGGTGGAATGAGACAAACATCATTACCCTAGGTACATGTATGATTACACAAATGGTGTGACTCTACACTGTGTACAACCAGAGAAATGAAAAATTATACTAAAAAAAAAATCCTGGGCTGGGGTTATAGCTCAGTTGGTAGAGTGCATGCCTCACAAGCACAAGGCCCTGGGTCCAATCACCTGCACTGCAAAAAAAAAAAAAAAAAAAAAAAAAAATCCTGCATTTCATCTGGAAAGGTCTCAAAATATCATCATGTGGACCCACCATTTGACCCAGCTATCCCACTCCTCGGTTTATACCCAAAGGTCTTAAAATTAGCAAAGTATAGGGATGCAGCCATATCAATATTCATAGCTGCTCAGTTCACAATAGTTAGATTGTGGAACCAACCTAGATGCTCTTCAATTGAAGAATGGATAAAGAAACTGTGGTATATATACACAATGGAATATTACTCAGCCATAAAGAAGAATAAAATTATGGCATTTGCTGGTAAATGGGTGAAGTTGGAGAATATCATGCTAAGTGGAATAAGCCAAGCCCAAAAAACCAAAGGTCGAATGTTTTCTCTGAACAGTGGGTGCTGATACATAACAGAGGAGGTGGGAGGGTTATGGGGGGGATAAGAAAAGAATGGAGGAAGTACGGATGGTGTAGAGGAAATTGGGACAGGAGGGGGTGGGGGAAGGAAAAATAGTAGACTTACACAGTATTACCCTATGTATATCTAAGATTATATGAATCATGTGAATCTACATTGTGAAAAGATATATATATTCCCTGCTGTATAATTATATCAAAATTGGTTCTGTCATGTATAATTTAAATAAATAAATAAATAAAGTTTTATTGAAACACACACACACAAAAGATATCATGTCCAAGCTTTGTAGAAATTACCACCAGGGCTCCTGGCAACAACAGGGCAAGCAGCACACACCTAAGGGCCATCAGTGATGTCAGCACCTCACCACCCATTCCTTCTACAGCCTACACAAATTGCTGGAATTTTCTTTGCTGTTTTAAAAGTCACCATTTCTCCTGAGACAATAAGCTCCTGCTTCTCCTCCCTGGAGCCCTTTCCCCAAAGAAACAGATCGTGTCCAGATCACTAGGTAAATACCTTTTGCCCTCAAGACGCTTCTATCTCCTGCAAATTAAGTTTATTATCAAAGTTACCTGGGGGTGGGGAAACCATAATTTTGGAAAAGGGAGAGAAGTGTGGAACAAGAACAAAGTAAGTCGAGGGTGCATGGACGGATCCCTCAGGGTCTTAAGGGTCACTAAATTGGAAGAGAGGAAGAAAGTGGGGAGAAAGGAGGAGGAGAGAAAACATGAAGGGAAGGGAAAGAAATAGGAAGGGATTAAACATGGCTAATATTTATCGAGGAGCAAGCGCTGTTCAGAATGCTTTCCCTATTACAATTTGCTTACTTAATCTTTAGGACCACCCTCTAAAAGAAGTAACATTATTCTCCTCACTTTTTCAAATGGGCCGACTGACCCAGGACTAACCACTTTGCGGTACTGCAGAATGTGTGGAGTGCCCATAGCTCAGGGTCTGTGCTAGATACTCCACGGGTCAATGCATAGAGAGAGAACAGAGCTGCCTGGACAGAACTGGGTTCATCTCCTTGTTCCCACACTGACCACTTGTATGGAAGCCCTCAGTTCTTTTACCCTCAGTTTCCTCATCTCTAACTTGGAGCCAGTAATAGCCTTTAGGTCACGGGGTGATGGTGAGAATTCCACGGGTTAGAACATTTGGCACAGTGCCAGAACACAGAATGTAGCAAATGTGTTTTAGGTTTTTTGTCTCAGGCAATCCTCACGTGAACTCTCTTTGGAGAGCATAGTCCCCATTTCACAGATGTAAAAATGGAGACTCAAGAGGTGTCTAAAACCTGCCAAAGTCTTATGCCTAACAAGGAGTCAGGATTGGAAGACCAAATAGAGGGAGGACAAAATAGAGTAGACGAAATAGAGGGAGGAGGAAGAAGGAAAGGAGGAGAGGCAGGCTCTGAGTGAAACCAGAAGAGGAATGATAAGGAGAAGAGCATGCATTGATGAATGACACTCTAGAGCCACCACAGGAGGTCCGGGGGGCTTTCAGGGCTCCAATCCCACATGGTAGATTCTCACCATGAACTCTGTAGGTTCAGACTGGCTCCCATTGTAACACATGAGGAAATTTGGACTCCCACCAAATCCCTCAAGGAATTATGTATCCCTTAAGCCTGATATCTCAACACCAACAAACCACAAGTGTAGTTAAAGAAAACTGTTTATCATATTTCACATTCAACATCAGCCTCTCCTTCCTACCTTAGAGCCACAGATCAATGTTTCATGAACTTATTTACCCAATGCAACATATTGCTTATGCATTAAACAAAAAGTTATCACTACTTATTGCATACAGCCCTTTCCTGACAAAATTTTACTCACAAAGTAATCTGTAATTTAACTCCAAAGAGAGCAAAGTGTTTGTAATACAAAAAAAATAGAAAAAATGAGTGCATAAATTATAGCATTTATGCATATATGTATATACATATATATATATTAGTTTCTGATTGCAGCTGTAACAAATTGCCACAACTTTAGTGGCTTGAAACAGGAAAGCTTTATTATCTTACTGTTTTGGAGGTTAAGGGGATCTTAGGGAATGAATACAGGTGTCAGCAGAGCTACATTCCTTCCCTAAGTGGGACAAAAAGAGAAAATGTAAGAAGAGCCTGCTGTGGTGAGTGGGACTCTAAGTCCATCCGCTTCTTTGCCTTTTCCAGCTCCTTGAAGCCACCTGCCTTCTATGACTCATGACCTACCTTCAAAGCCAGAGCATAGCATCTTCACATCTCTAGTACAACCTCTGCCTCTGTCCACATGTCTACCATCTTAGTTATCACATCTTCTGACTCTGATTCTCCTGCCTCCTCTCATAAGGGCCCTTATGATTACATGAGGACCGCCTAGATGATTCAAGATTATCTCTCCATCTCAATTGCAAGGGCATTTGCAACGTCCCTTGTTACATAAGGTATTCACAGGTTCTGGGGATTAAGACATGGATGTCCTTGGATGGGGGCATTGTTCTGTCTACCATGATAGGCTACCTAATTTTTTCTAGCTCATTGTTACTAATGCAGAGAAACTAGAGATTCAATGGATTTATCAGTAAATGCTGCCTTATCATCATCTTCCAGAGCAATCTAAATCCTGATGCAAAACCCCAGGGCAGGTGTCATTGAAGGTCATCCTTGTTCCAGGTTATAGAAATGTTCTAATATTGCCTGACATTGCCCTTGACCTTTTTGCTATTAGAAAGAAATTAAGGTCAGTCCTTCTAGATTTTTATGTGAATATTCAAATTTTATCATAATAACAGATGCTGGTTTTGAATCCCTTATTTGCTGCTAGAAGCCCATTTTTACTTTATACTTTAAAAGAGCTAGCTAAGAGTTTCCAATTCAAATTATTTACATCTGCTTTCTTGGACAGATCAATCTTCAGAACAGATCAAAGGAACTTCTGGCTACCTGGATATATGGCAATCCTTTACCAAGGGTGGTAAATCCTCAAAAACCAAGCCTTTAGAATTTCTATTTGAGTAGCCAGTGAAATTGAAGTTTATATAAAACGTGAGGGAGCTATGTGAAAGGAAGAGACTTTAATACCTTTAGTTCCTATGAGAGAGACTGAAAGAAGACACAGTGAGTTAGCCTTTCACAGTTTCTAACAGGACAATTCTGTCAAGGGAACTTTTACAACAGTTAAAGTATCTTGAGAATGGGCAGGGAAGGAAGGTAACTATAGGCATTTGTGTGGAAGGAGGTCAGAGTTGCCAAACTTGTCAATGCAGAGGACAGTTCTGCACAGTGATGAATCCGGTTGCTAAGGCAGGAGGATTGAAAGTTCAAGGTCATCCTCAGCATCTTATCGAGATCCTCAGCAACAGCAACTTAGCAGGAGAGTCTCAAAACAAAAAGTTAAAGGGGCTGGGATGGCTGGGACGTAGCTCAGTGGTAGAGCACCCTTGGGTTCAATCCCTAGTAAAATGAAATAAAAAGAAACAAAACGAAGTCACCAGATAATCTAGATGATCTTTTCCCGGGGCCTCCTCATCCACATTTGCTTCAATTACCTTGTTGCTCCTCAAGTCCCAAAGATCCACTGTTTTCAGCATAACCATAAGGACGTTTAAGCCATGGTATTCCTGCCCCAGTAGACGCATTTCATATGTCAAACAATACTATATGGTAGCTTAAGTGAAAGCACTAGTTTAAAACCAATTGTTATTTTTCTCTCCCATAGAATTCAAAGTAAAAATGACACTGAAACATAAGTTTAAAAAGTCTAATTTAGATAAGGTCTTATTTTTCATCTGGTGACTACAAATGATTTTTTAAAAATAATTATCAAATGCTTTAAAATGTTTCCTTATTTCTTTTGGTGCCAATGTTTGCCAGTGTTCAGTGCATGCCTTTTCTATCCAGTGCTCAATGGATGAAAACACAAACTGCATTTTACTTATGCAGTTGGTTGCTGAAAAGTTCAAAACAATGTGAAAGTGAGTTACTTGCTGCTTCCTAGATCTCTGAGTTTCAGTTCTGGCTCCACCATTTACCAGCTAGCTAACTTGATGTAAGGTGTTTTAGTATCTCAGCTTGTCTGTAAAGTAGGAATGGAATATGCCTAATAGTTTGTAAGGATTATATAAGTATGCCTGGTATGTAGCAAGTGCTGAGTATATTTTAGCTACAATAGTATGGTATCTTTTCCACTTCTGCCATTCCTCCATAGTCATCCAAACATCTTTAAATACTTCAGTATACTGGTTATTGGGTTATGAGTAAATATAGATGGAAAATACAGTCCTGACCTTACCATTTATAATCTAGAAGTAAACAGGTTTTTAAATGTGCAAATGTAACAGTGCTATAAATTACTGGATTTAAAACAAAAAGGCTATAACAGGCTACAGTCCGGAAGGGCAAAATTTTCTGAAGGCTCAGAAATGTCTATATACACTTAGGCACAGAGGCCCACACCTGTAATCCCAGCTGTTCTGGAGGCTGAGGCAAGAATCTAGGTTCAAGACCAGCCTCAGCAACTTAGCGAGGCCCTGTCTCAAAATAAAAACTACGAAAAGGACTGGGGAGATAGCTCAGTGGTAAAGTGCCCCTGGGTTTAATTGCCAGTACCAAAAACAAAAAATAATAACAAATGTCATGTGACTTTCTTAGCCTATTTTTATCTAATTCAAAAGCAACAGCTCTTATTCAAATGTGCAGAGCATAGTACATAGAATTGGTTTTAGGGAAAATTAGCAGATACTTTTTGAAAAACCACATTGCCCCAGAAAGTAATTTTTTTCTGATACACTCAGGTTAAGAAAAAAGTTGGAGAACAGTAACAGTAAGATACCATTAATTGTATCTATACCTTCTGAGTTTAGAAATGTTTTTAAAAAATGTAAAAAGAGCATGTGAAGGGCTGGGGATGTAGCTCAGTGTGTAGAGTGCTTGCCTTGCAAGCACAAGATCCTGGGTTCAATCCCCAGCACTGCAAAAAAAAAAAAAAAAACAACGTGGAATCAACTGAAGTGTGGTATATGTAGATGTAGACATATTTGGGAACTAGTTCAAGCTTTTAGTACCAAATAACTGTTAAACTGAATTGTCTTCCTGTAATCACTTTGACTATAACACACTCCAAATTTAGCCTATATAGTAAGTACTCTTTCCACCTTCTCATTTATCTACTCAAAAATTGGTAACATTCGCCAGGCGCAGCGGCGCACGCCTGTAATCCCAGCACTTGGGAGGCTGAGGCAGGAGGATCGTGAGTTCAAAGCCAGCCTCAGCAACTTAGCTAGGCCCTAAGCAACTCAGTGAGATCCTGTCTCTAAATAAAATACAAAAAAGGGCTGGGGATGTGGCTCAGTGGTCAAATGCCCCTGAGTTCAATCCCCAGTACCAGAAAAAAATAAAATAAAATTGGTAACATCCTCTTTTCCTATAAAACCAAGTTCAAACTGTTGAACATAGATTTAACCTTCTCTTTTACCATCTCCTTTTACCTCCCAACTCCCAATTGTTTTTACTACCCTGATACCTTACCTCTCAATCCTACTTCATCTGAATCCACATACTCGTTTCCAAAGATGTTTACCATTTCTTTGGAGTATCTACTGTATTTATCAGTTCCTTTGAATGTTTATCTACTACCATTTATTGCAACTGATTTTTCAATTATTACCTCCCAGTTGTAAGTACAAGTTCTTCAAGGAGAATTTTTATATGAGACTATAAACCCTGAGGTTCAATTAACACATGAATGTACTAACTTCTAGGCTGTTTTAGATGATCACATAGGTACAAAATATTTCATTACCTTCATTAGTAACAAAGCTTACAAGTAAAAACTAGGAAGTACCAAAAGAAGCGGCTTACCCATAACTACATAATCTAATTTTAATGATTATAACCAAAAGAAAAAAATTCATAGCCATTGAGTATTTCCTATTAATGGAACTTGGTAGGAAGTTACCCTTTCCATGTCTACAGCAATTACCCTTTCCATTTCTACAGCAATTTTTGCACACATTTGGCAATCAAATGTGGCATATCATTGTCCTGAAATCGTTATTCTGCCCACCAGCAACATTTATTATGGAACTACACCTTTCATTTCAATATCCAAATTGTCTCTTTCACAAAACCCACCCTAGTATCAGAGGGAAGGCCATATGCACAAAACAAAGTAGATATGAAAATTAGTTTATTTTCTACTTAACTTTTAATAAATGAGAAGAAACACAGTAGTCTGTCTCATATAGAACATTTATAATACATAACAATCCATAAAGCCTCATGGTGAGGTAGGAACAGCTTTGGAAAATAACACACAGTCAAAAAACATACAAAAAGTTAGAAGTTAGGTAAAATGTTGCAGCACTAAAAGACAGTTTATCTGTATCTGTATTTAATGAGATGATAACTGCATTTAACTGCGCCACATCTGGCCCAAAAGACAGGCAACAGCAGACACAAAAACAACACAATTATGAAAGTTTTGTAAGAATCACAGAATACACGGATACACTTCATTGTGCTGTTTCAAGGCAGAACCATAACATGGCAATTTGTGTCTTTTTATATATAACCACGTATTAATTGTATGTTACATTCCCCTCAGCATCTTTTTTGCCAAAGACACTGAACCATAAAATTTTTGGTTTAAAACTTTAAATTGAATAACATACAAAAGGCTCTTGTGCCAGTGAAAATGACTGCTAAACATTCCAGGGCTTGTTAGTGAAACAAATTAGCATCACCACATACTGGTAGAGCTACATCAAAATAGTGCTATTACAATTCCCATTTCAGAGACACGGAACACTGTATGACACAGTTTCAATTTAAACAACAAACAAAAAAATTACAGAAAAAAAAAAAAAAAACCTCCACCTTCCCCAGAGTTTTAACACTGTTTTATCACTTAACTGAAACTCAGTATTAAAATAAATATTTTTAAATTGTATAATTACTCTCCATATTTGTGTATATGTGAACATCTTAAGACAGCAGGTTAATGACATGTTTATCATTCAAATGATATCTCCTTATAAACAGTAAAAATCTTCAACTCAATACCAGTTAACCTACTAAATATTTCACATTAGGTTCCATAGGTCTTTTCCCTCAAAACTTTCAAAAATTCAAAATTAACTGAATGTTAAGAAGACACAAATAAGTTAACATAGCCTTCTACCTAGTGTGATTTTTCCAAGGTGCACTTGATGGAAAATTTTTCCTATTCAAATCACATACCTTAGGATAAAGTTATTCAGCATTTTGTTTTCTAAAATGTACACACAGCCAAATTTTAGAGGATTTTTATTTTTCAGGTTCTAGTCCAAACTTTTATAATGTAGATACCTTCCAGAAAAAAAATATACAAGCTAAAAGTTAACAGAGAATTGACTCTCTCATCACTAAGGCTGCATTTGGCTTGGAAAAATTCCTGGTTGGTTTTAAATCAGGCACATGCAGCACCTTCTCAATAAAATTTTGAGACAACAGACAAGTTTCTAAACATTCTACACTGATCCTGCTCAAATATAAAAGAGCCAGCAGGAGAGATGCAACTCCTAAAACTGATGCAGTGTTATAAAACAGCATATTTAAATAATGGGTATAAGTCTCCCAATAATTCAGGGTTATTTCTTGCATTTTCTTTCAAGAAGGAATAAGCTATTTTGAAAAAGACACTTAAATCCCACAACATTTAAATATAAAAGCATGTCTTTTTTTCTTAAAGATAATGCTAATATAGCTAAAAATGGGTTAGAAAGTGCATTGTAAAGAAATAAATAATTCTCTGCTAAAACTCAGTGTCAGTGCCCTCTGATTTTGCTATGACAAAGTCCTTTGAAAAAAGAAAATCCTATGGTACCACTTTGTTACCTACAAGCTACTTAAAAATTATGAAAAGTGAAATAACTAAAACCTAAAAGCTATCCCATCAAAGCACTTTTGAAAAATAAAGCAAAGCCCTTGTCCCATGCTCATATACCATTTCTAAAAATTCTCACTCTGGTAATGTCTTCTACTTAGGTGCTATACCACCTTTAAGACACAGACCCCAAACGGAACATTGTAAAGAAAACCCCATTGAATGTAATATATTTTTTACCAGTTATCCTATTGTATCATTGCTAAAATATTTAGACAAAAAATTATTTTGAGATCTTAATAAAATGTTCTGTAAAGTGTTAAATCAGGAATGTACATGATACAGTAAAATTTGCAGCTTTCTCTTCTTCACACAAACAGATTGCTCAATTTCACGTGAAAAAGAAAAGGAAAAAAACCCTTTTTGCAAAACTCAAAGCAACTACTAGGTAAAGAACTGAATTACACAATATCAGATAAGAGTATTAAAAGATCAAGATGTATTGTAAATTGGCAGGTTATGGTTTGGCCCATCATAGTATATGTGAACTTACAACTATGCTCCTAAAATTACCTCATTCTCATTGGAAAAAACAGCTGTTCTTAAATAGACCCATTGCCAGCAATAGGCATATATTAGGGGAAAAAACACCATCTACAACAAAAGATCACCTCTTTAAAAAATGTCATATTCTAACACTTTCATCTTAAGACCTATTAAGCAATGAATTATTTTAAATCCCAAAAGGTAGCCATCCCAAAAGTAGTCAGCTATAAAAGTTACTGAAGTAGTCAGAATACCTTGTTTCTAGAAAAATAGAGCTATACATGATAACTGATATTAATATTCATTCTTCTGAGGACAAAAATCTTCATTTTCTTCACAAAGCAGAACCCCTCTTCTATCAAGAAAAATATAACTTAAATAACCTTAAAATATTTGTGTTGGATTTGAAATCTATAGCAATAATCAAATAGCCAAGAACAATTTCCTGAATGGAAAGCATGACATCCTGCATAATAAGCCATTCGTCTAAGAACTAAGCAATGTCAAGAAATGATGACTTACAGAATCCTCAATTCTCCCTTATTAATTTTGCTAAGAATTCAATATCCAGATTGCATTAACCATCTTTCTTTTCTCTCAAGTTAGTGGCTCTTAGCAAAGCCCAAGCACTAAATGGTTATACTAAAAAATCTGTTTAAATCCATTCATGATTAGTCACCATGAAACACCTTTAACTTCAAAGTTTTCTTTTTAAACACCCACAATTTAAAAGATTACATTAATAGCTTACATTTTGCAAGCTAAGATGAAGTTACAATCCTTAAAAATATTTAGATTATTTTGTGAGTAAACTTTCATTTCAATGTTTCTAATACCAATCTTTCAAAGAAAGTAATGCTGGTGAACATGTTCATGTTTTAGACTAACTTTGGTAGAAAAAAGGAGTTGACATTCTCAAACAACTCAGAGATGTAGTCTGAATATTAACATCCAATAATCTATTTAGTAAACTTTCTTCCCTGCTCTTAATCCCTATTTGGCCTATTATGTGTAAACTCTAATTCAGTTTCCTAATTACCTGTTTATTGGATTAACACTCAGCAATACAGAATATGGAATAGTAACTGATCTTATTTTCTGCTCATGGCCATGAGTCACTCTTAAAATATGCTGCCATTATACTATGTAATGATTTCAAAGGGCAAGTAAACATTACCCAAAACGTCAATGGAAACAAACTTGCTGAAGATTTTACAGGTCTACCAATTATAATCCTAACAAAATATAACAATGGGGGGAAAGAAAAGCAGAGAAATTCCAGTAACAATTTTTAATTTATTTATCCCCCTAATTTTTATCATGGGAAAAACCGGAAATCAAATGTCATTATGTTATATAAGGTTTATACTTACTTTAAACAAAAATGTAACATAGTGTTAAAACTGGCTTTCAAAAATGGTTACAGCATAGCTGTACTCTGCACTAATAATCACAAAGTTGTAATATAGAACTCTGTTATGCAGTCCCATTATGTTCTTACAAAAATAGAATTAAACTGTGTGACCAGACAAGGACTTCAATTATACTACTTGGCAAACTTAGAATTTCAATGGAGTCTTTTTCCTCTTGCAGTTTAAAGCAAAAGTCAAATATCACATCTTTTTCAAGACTCACAAAGATGATTCAGGTTGCTTGTTTGGCACTTTTTTAATCTCTATCACAACAGCAGGGATGTTTTCAACTTTAGTCCTCCTGGGCTTCTTCTCTAGATTGTCACTAAGTTCTAAACAAGAAATGCTAACTGTCGGGCCCTTTTCTGCATCCTTTCCAGAATGGGCTGGTGGCCGTGTCCCACAACATTGCTTCAAAGCACACTGAGTCCTGCAGGCAAGTTCACATGGGACTACACTTGCATTAGAGCCTACACTAGCAAATTCAGGCTGAATGGTAGTAGCGTGAATTCCGTGATTATGAAAAACGCCTTTAATGGTCTTAGCCATCTGCATGTATGATGCTGGGTCTTCGCATTTTATATGAGCAGTGGCAATGATTCTGCTTCCAGCAAGTTGCCAAACATGTAATTCGTGAACTTCCTCAACTCCTTCAACATCTTGAAGTTCTTTTATCAAATTTCTGATATCAATTTGTTTAGGAACAGTTTGTAGAAGAATAAGAGCAGATTCCTTAAGTAATGGGTAAGTTGTGTAAAGAAGTATACAAACCATTACAATACAAAGAGTTGGATCTAAATATAGCACCCAGCAAGGACCAGCCTCATGAACTGGTGCATGAGTACTATTAATTATTTCTACAAATGCTTTGCAGGGATCAGGGAAACATGGGTTCACACAAAAATCCCCTTCAGAACAACCTTTCCAAGAAAAGTAAAAGAGCAAGGCATTTACTACTACAATCACTGAACCCAAGGCATCTCCAAGGACATGCAGAAAAACTCCACGCATGTTAAGTTGCCCAGCCCTATCTTCTTCTTCTTCTTCCAATTCCATATCGTCCGGTTCTCTGATAAGATTCCCATTCACTTGTACTTCCACTGCATCATCAGTTCTGGATTTTTCTGGATCTACAAAGAAAAAAATTTTTATCAAATACATTTGAAGTGTTTTTACACAAGCATCCTTTTCTAATTCCTTTCAAGTGGTGAAGAAGGTAAAAAATTTTTTGCAAAACACCAAAGTGTGCTCAGAGCAATTTAATATAAATTGACATTCTGGGAAGAAGCCAGGACCTAATGGCCAGGGCTAAATTAAGTCATTAAAATATTGCTTTTCTACTCTCCTAACCACCCTCCCTCACCTCCTAAAACGTGTCTCTTTTCTATGGGGGCGGGGGTTCTTCAAAGGTTCTGCTGTATTTTTCTGGCATATACAAAGTAGAACACAAAATCAAGGATCATCATCCATTAAATGCAGCTGTGGATAAATCTACCAATACAAAATGCCTGATGTGAGGCTGGACTTGCTCTACCATCATTGAGGTAGATTATGTGAGAATAATACCAGTTTGAATTTATCAAGA
Source organism: Glaucomys volans (assembly GCA_020662805.1). Lineage (NCBI taxonomy): Eukaryota > Metazoa > Chordata > Mammalia > Rodentia > Sciuridae > Glaucomys > Glaucomys volans. Next base: position 45,868 of record JAJEJO010005059.1, on the reverse strand, counting down.
ATATAAAAGGTCTTAGTAGAGAGGGTTTAAAAACCAACACATCAACAATTTAATCAACAATCACTGAGACTATTAGTAAAGTTGGAACTAAATAATCACTACCTACCCTAAAAGCTTTTAAGTCCCAAGTACTGATTTTTTTAAAGGTATAACACACCAGAGTAGCTTAAACATTCTTTAGAATAACACCAAGGCAAGTGAATGAGAAAAATCCAATATTAATTAAACCTTTTCAATGCACAACTAGATCTTCACTAACATGATATCCTGCATTTGAAAAGGAAAATTGTCTGTAGTATGATACAACCAGGTAAATAAATACTCATGGGGGGAGGGGTGGCAGGAAATAACCAAGCTGTTAATATCTTTGTGCTTGAGTAGTATTGATGGACTCTTTTTCACTCCTTTACTCAACATCTATTTTCCACATTTCCTTCAAGAGTACTTATGTTTAGAATGAAGAGCCTTCATTAAAAATATAAGACGAATGCATTCGCATCACTTGTACTTTAGCACCATTATGAAAAGAGTTCTAAGTGAAGTAAATGTTAAACATGTCCCAACAGGTCCCTAAGCCTATGATTTTCAGGATTAGGTGTCAATTAAGTGAAATATACACTGCTGTTCATAAAAGAAACCTTTAACCGGGGTTTATACGCTCTGAATGCATCATTATGAAACTTGTTCAAGGGGCATAAGAACTACTCTGGAGGAGGAAGGGTTCCTACACCCAGCAACTAGGACGACCTGGGAGTTTTATGTTTCCCAAGAGGGCAAGGAATTGAATTAGAAAGCCTTTCTGAGCCTGTTCTAAGCATAAGCAGCCAGGTCTCTAGAAAAAACCTGTAAAGAGGCCTGAGTGCGGGTGGAGTGCGGTGGCATGAGTCCCCCCGACTTTCCTCCTACCCTCAGACCCACGGTCCCTCCTACTAGTACTCGCGATCGCGCCCCCAGGCTCCCTCCGCAGGATGGGAAGGGGCGAGTGCGGGACACCGACCCAACCGCGAGGAGGCGGCGCGACCAGAGCGCGCGGGCACCAGGGGGCGTGCGGGCCACCCCGCCGAGGGCCAGGCGAGGGTCCCGGCTGCCCCACGTAACCACCTGCGGCGGCGACTTTCTCTGCTCACCTGCCGGGTCCAGTTTCAGCCCGTTGGAGTTGCTGGTATTGGCCACCAGGGTGTTGGTCTCCTCCTGGTCTGGCCCGGGCTCGCCCGGGGCCACGCTGACATCGGTGTCCCCGCTGCGGCTGCTCTTGACGCGGACCCCCTTGGGGAGGCCGTGGCTGTGGCCGTGCCCCCCGTGCGAGTGGCCGTGGCCGGAGTCCTGGCTGAAGCCGCTGTGATGGTGGAAGAGACAGAGCCCCAGCACGTTGACCAGCAGCCCGGCCACGCCGACCCCGAGGACCACCAGGGGCTGCTGCATCTCGTGCGGCTCGATGAAGCGCTCGATGGCCTCCAGCAGGATGGCGAAGCAGAGGCCGGTCAGGAAGATGGCGTTCACCAGAGCCCCCATCACCTCGGCGCGGATCCAGCCGAACGTGTTCTTCTGGGTGGCGTGGGTCCGCCGGGCGAAGCGCTCGGCCACCAGCGCCACCACGAGCGCCAGCACGTCCGACAGCATGTGGAAGGAGTCGGAGAGCATCGCCAGCGACGAGGTCACCCGGCTCACCACCACCTCCAGCACCATGAACATGAAGGTCAGCATCAGCATGCACAGCAGCCGGCCCCGGTTCCGACCCCAGCACCCCGCGGGTGTTGTGGGGGCTGCT